>NDGM011034492.1:0-11074 GCA_002564305.1 Octomys mimax
AAGAAAGAAAGAAAGAAAGAAAGAAAGAAAGAAAGAAAGAAAGAAAGAAAAATTGGCTAGGGAGATAGCTCCATGGTCTAATCACCTACCTGGCAAGAGCAAGCACCTGGGTTTGATCACTGATACCACATGCCATCCTAGCCCTGGAACCTAGGGAGGGCTATGCCAGCCCCCTAAAACTGGACATGATGACATCCGCTTGTAATCCCAGCACTGGGTAGGCTGAGCATGATGATCACAATGAGTTCAAGCTGGTAGTAAGACACTGTACCAAATAAATAAAAGATATTTTAAAAAATTAAAGAATAAAAAATTACATTATTTAAGGATAATTAGTATTGTAACCAAGGAAAATACAGATTCAAGCAGGCTCAGAAATATTCTCCAAGGTATTAGAAAATGGTGGCTATATGTGGAGCTTCAAATCTCAGTGGAGGTTGGGAATTGCATCATTTTTTAGTTAGGGTTTATCCTTAGTGCTGGAGAAAGTTATGCCAGTTTATGATAAAAAAAAAAAAAAGATTGAGCAAGCCGCTTGCTCTGATAAGTTTAGAAGGGGTCAGTTGCATAGAAGGTCAGCAGAAGTCAACAAAAACTATTTCTTATGACTGGCATGATGGTGCTAGGCACCATCTGTATTCTGGTTCAAAGGTTCAGCTGGGACCTGCTTTAGCATTACTGCCATACTACACGTTAAGTGCCCCAGTGAATGCTACTCCATTCAAGGGTAGCACTAGACTGGGAGTGACTTCCTTCCACTCACTTTCCAGAGCCATTTGTAAGTTACTTCAAAACAGGACCTTAAAAAGTTAAATGCATTTTGCAAAGGAACTTATGACAAGTTTCAGCCTTTGAATATGGCCATGTTGGATGGGATCTTCCCTGTGTTCCTCCAAGTTAGTCGTGCTTGTGTAATGTGCTTTGTGTGAGGAACAAATACTCTTTTTTTGAGGAGCAATTCAGTCTTTTTTTTTTCCTGGATGTTTAGATGAAGACATTATGATGCAACTCAGTTTTCGCTACATGACTTTTGTTACATGCAGAAATGAAGTTGCAGCGTTAGATCTAAAAAGGAACAAATTACAAGAATATTTCAGTAATTTTGTATTTTGTATTTTCCTGCATGTGCATTCCTTTTCTTCCCTTTCTTCCTTTCCTCCTTCCTTCCCTTTCCTTCCTTCCTTTCTGTCTTCCTTCTTTTATTTTTTGCTTTCACACTTTTTCTGAACTTTCTCTCACTGAAAAGAAAAGAAACTGCTAGACCCTTTGGACAGGCATCGCTGTTTTGAATTAGGTTGGTATGTTCACAAAAAGAAAAAAAAAAGTTACCAGCTACCATTGTTCCAAAGGTTGATTCTGATTTCTTTAACTTCTGTTGTGTCTGGATTTCTTTCTGTATATTTCAAAAATGACCCTCAATAGCCTAATAAATCAGCTAATAAGATGTTTTAGCATCTGCTAACATTCTCTGAGTGTGTTACATGCATGTTCAAAGGCTTTGTTCATGAGAATAATGGAAGAAAATAATAGGGCAGTACTATCAGGTTTCAGAATACTGCATAACATCCGACTTTAAGACTTTAATTGTGAATTCATACATCCTTTACCCAGATGGTAGCTAGTTGAAAAAATGTGGTTTTCTTTCAAATGTCCCTCAATAAACTTAAGAAACAATTCCTATTTCAGAATTGCAAACAATAATAAGCAAAACACTCAATAGTCATTTGATTAATTTTTCTGTTACAAGCAAGGCTTTGTAACCCACTGCATAGGGAGAGAAAAAATACAAGTTTTTCTTCCTACTTTGAAATCAGTGCAGACTAGCACTGTGCCTCACTTAAATGTGGCCTGGGCTATAGTTGCTTCTGAAACATTTCAATTTTAAGTAATGAACTTTTTGAATACTACTTCTGTGACACTCATTATGCTGATGATAACAGTGGCTCTGCCTACTAGTCTGACAGATGAGTAATCACCTGGTTAGGAATGAAAGGCTGAGACTTCCACTGAGCCAGCATTATCAGGCCTCAGCCAGAGTCCCAGTAGGCATCTTCTTCCTTCACCTGGTGACCTGCAGTTACCTCTTAAATATTCTCCTTATTTTCATTTCTCTTCCTCTCCAACCTATTCTCTGAACCACCATCTTCTAAATTTCAATTCTGGGGCAACCATACAGCTTCAGCAGCACAGTGCCTATATGGCAAGTGTGAAGTCATGAGTTCAACTCTTGATAACCACCCCACCATCCGTTATGTCTCCCAGCACTTAGAGGCTGAGGCAGGATGATTGCTGTGAGTTTGTGGCCAGCCTGGGTTATAAAGTGAGTTCAAGGTCAGCCTGGACTGCTTTGTAAAAGCCTGCTTCAAAAAGACAACAACAACAATTAAAAAAAAAAATCAATTCCATATCACTCTCTTGCTTAACTTCCCTTCACTGGATCTCCTAGGCCAAAACTCAAATCCTGGAGGTGACTTTCAAGGCCTGCCATAAATGTTTCACCTCAGTTACTCCAGTGACACTGTCTCCCATCACTGTCCTCCCAAAACTAGAAGGAAGTCAGTTAAACAAGTGATTAAACATAAAAGACAGACTTCTCCCAGGATGTGTGGCATTAGGGAGGAGGTCAGAACATGTTCTGTATCTTCTAGAAAGAGGGAAGAGAAGCAGAGCTTTCAAGGGAGAAAGAAAAGTTTAAGTTTAGTTAGATTTGATTTGCTTTGATTTGGAGCTGCAGGGATGTGTTAGGATTTCAGAGAAATTATAGCACAGAAAAGCAGAATGGAATTCTGATGAAACTGATGATCTTGTTAATGTCTTTTAAGAAATGTCATTTAAAATTTGGAACACCTCCAAATTAAAATTTTATTTAAAAAAGGTTGTAATTCTCTTCTTTTTTTTCTTGGTCTCTTCCTTCCTTTGTTAGTGACTTTCAATTATGTTGCTTTGTATAAGTATAGATAGAGAAAAAGCAATAAGAACCTAGGTTTCTAAGGAGTTATGAATGCATGTCTCTTATTTTTCACTCCTTGCTGGGACAAATACCCAACACTCAAAGTCAAGGAAGGAAAGATTTATTTAGCTCACAGTGGGTGGAGGATTCAGTCCATACTTCACTGGCTCCAAGGCAGACAACAGCAGTTCATGATGGCAGAAAACAATGAAGAGCAGAGGAGGAGCAGCAGCTACAGGGTCTAGCAAACCTCTCTCTTCCTTTCCACACCAACTATGAAGAAGACCAATGTTCCTCCAAGGAAGTAGTGGTGACTGCTGCGAAGATTGGAGCTCTTCCAAAGTAGCGCGGGTGTGATGATCAAGCTCCTCCAAGGACATCCGGATGCGGAAGCCTTCCTCAACCAGGATAAATACTCTTTTTGTGCTGAGTCACTCTAGCACCCCCCACCCCCCCCCCGCCGTGCTCCAGGGCGTGGAATCGCCAAGTGGATCCAGCCACTTCCGACTTCTCAAGTTGACATAATCAGTCAACCATCACAATGATGGGAGAATTAATGAGCAAATGAGTGAGTGCGGATAAACATCTCTGAGACATGGCCCAGACAGCAGCTTGAATGTCCACCTATCAACTCCTCAGGGAAGGAAAAATGCCCTCCCTCCAGATTCAGGAAGCAGAAAGAAGCAACCATAATAAAATAGACTATTTTCTGTCTTCTTTTTGTCTCCTCAGAACAGGCATGCCAACTGAATTAGCTCTCCTAAAATTCTAGAGCCACAAGATTTCCATGAGATTCTTCTGAATAGATGGCCAAGTTCTTGTAGTCATTCATTCAAAATCCTCTGGACTGAATGTGTGGTTCAAATGGGAGCTTGCTTTATATCTTTACATTATTTTGTTGGGCTACATTCTCTTTTCTCTGTGGGTCACTCATGGAGTCATGATTAGAAGATGCTGTATCCTTCCTGGAGGATGCAGGATACGGATTGTGACCCCTCCTCTCACAGATGTCTGGCTATGTGTGCATGCTCAGGCCAGCCAGTCCAAGGTAGCCCAGGCTGCTTTCTCTTCCTTGAGCAAGACTCCCTAGGGGTGTGGCTCCTCTGCACCCTCTCCTGGTCTAGTATTTCCCCATTCCTTAGCTGCCACCACCCATTCCCCACTCTCCCTTCTCTCAGCCCTCTCACTGTGGCCGCCTTATGGCTAAAAAACATACTGTTTCCTTTCCCCTTTTTATTTTTTTAAAGTTTATTTTAACCTTTTTTTTTTTCAGAACCGGGGATTGAACTCAGGCCCTTGCACTTGCCAGGGAAGCGCTTATTCCACTGAGCCATCTCCCTGGCTCTAAAGTTTATTTTAAAGACAGCATAAAAATATTAGATAAGACATTATAAATGACACAGATTTTAGAAAAACAAAAACAAGATGAAAAATATTCAACAGTAGGTGTTATATTGCACATTGCTGTCTTCAATGTAGTTGCTCAAATTACAAATGTTAGCATAGAAAAATGGCCAAAGTAAAAATTGTAAGCATTAATGAGATATACTGTTTTTGGCTGAGGAACAAAAATCTCCAATACACAGGAAGGCAAAGTGGCTAACTACTGATAGGTGCTAGTTGGTCATTAAGGGAATTCTTTGGAGTAAGATTATCGTTAAGAATGGGTAATCAGTGAAAAAGACTATTATCTGTTCTGTGAATTGTCCCCAGTGGAAATTTATTTGTATACTCTGGGGCCACCTTCCTTTCCTGTCAGATTTGCTGCAGCAGCTGTGATTATGATTACTGAGTTCAGGATGCAACTTTGCCTCTTAGGAAGGTAGATCCTAAAGGGATTCCAGGAAGGCAAGTCCTGGTTCAGAAGCTCCTGTCTCCTCAGTAGTTCTTGTTTTTAGTTAGTGTCCCTGAAACCTTCTTGCCCTACACTTTTCTACTCCCTGCCTTGCTAACAAGGTTTCCATTTACCCCTCTAATCAATTAATTAATTCAATATTTATTTGGCACCTATTAAGCCCCTTGTGAGATAATAACACCTTAAGCTGTAATCTCATTTAGGAGAATTTGCATTTATTAAGACTCTGAAAGGCTTAAATGCTTTTAAGTCTCAAAAGAAATAAATTTCCAATGGTTAGAGATCCACCAGTCAGGAGCCCCCCAGGTAGACTATGAAGTAGACCGCCAGCACATCAAGCTCCAGAGGAAGAAGCTCCCTGGAAGTTAATAAAGCTTCAGCTCTAGGGGTTCACATCTCACACACCAAGTTTTGTGTCTTGGTTTTTGATAAATAGGAGTTGTAAAATTATATTAAGGGCCACAAAATTTAGACCTCAATGACTAATTTCTGCCTCTGTACGTTTGACTATTACAACAGAATTGCTTATAAACAACAGAAACTTATTTCTTATAGTTCTGAAGATGAGGAAATATAAAAGCAAAGTGACAGTAGACATGGCTTGCGGAGAAGATCCACTGTCAGGCTCATAGAAGGCATTTTGCATCTCTGTGCTCATGTGGTAGAAGGGATAAAGGAGCTCTCTGGGGTCTCTTTCATAAGAGCATTAACTGTATTCATAAGGGCTCCAATCCTTGACCTAATCACTCAGAACTGCCATCTTCTAATACCATCACCTCAATGTTTAGGGTTCTACATATTAATTTTGAGACAATACAATCTTTCAGACTATAGCAGGCCCAAGCCTCCTCAAAACAGTACAGAACAGGGGTGAGGTCAAAATCCATATCTGTCCTCTGTTCCCATTTCTAAAATAGCACTGGCATATAATGAGAGTTCAACAAATATTGACTGAGTACTGAGTAAATGTACCATACCTATAATGTTCCTAGCTCTTTTCCTGGCATGTAGCATGGGCTCAATAAATAGTTGAAAGAATGATTAATTTGATGCAAGGATGAATAAACATGAAAATAGGGGAATCCAAACTTTCTACAGAACCAAATAGTCTGTCTGTCTACCCTTCATTCATACGAACCCCAAGACCACAAACTGCCCCTCCTGAGTGAGTGCCTCCAGGAGCCCCTGAGGAACCATGCTGTACGCCATGTGGTGGACAAGAAACACAGTAGTAGAAATACTACACTTCCATCCATAAAATTCTAGCTTTCAAAGGAGAGACTTGGAATGCATTCCCACTCCACCTACCACTACCATTTATAATGAAGCACTGCTTAACACAAAATTATATTCTTCAAAAAAAAAAAAAGAAAAGAAAAATATGCTTGAGAAGTGAACACTTATTAGCACCATTTTTCAGTAACAATAACCATTAAACAGTTATGTGTTTAACCTTTGTAGTCTTCCAGCTTACTAAAATGTCTAATTAGTTAATTAGCAAAATACGCGCTGAAAAGAGAAATTCTGAAAATTGTGTATGGATGTATGAAATGATCTGTGGTTTTAAAATAAACTTCTATTTTCAGACTGTAGTACTGCCCAAAGTATTAGCATTTCATAACTCTTTGTAGTTTTTAAAATATTTTTCACAAAAATATTGGAAAGTTTCCCAAGTCTTTCCTATCCAACTCCTGGTGTATATCAAACAGAATAAGAGACTTATTTGTTCAAATCATAATTGGTATTGTGTTTTATAAAAGGCTGTTTCCTTGGAAATTATTCAAAAGGCATATGTAGGGAAAATTATTTTTAATTTTTAGGGTCAATGTGTTTCTGTCATGTGTCAATTAGAAGCCAACTGGTTTTTGAGCTTTTTTTCCTACATTTACAATAATCAGTTTATGAAGACTTTTGCATAGACACAAACATGTCTGGTACCAAGATTATTGTTCACAGACTGTGCTTTTGCTTCTCCTCATCACTGTGTATACTCATTTACATTTACCATGTGAATAATGAGCACTCCTGGTCGTGGAGGCATAGGACGAACACACATCTTTTGATGGCAGTATGCAAGTTGGAATGTGGGGCTCCTATCATTTCCCAGTCATTGAAAGGGCAGTTATCACTTCCAATTTGAAGAATATAACTATATAGTGGACTTGGAAATAAGCTACATTTTACATAGACTAGTGTTTTCAGTAGCTGTTCATCTTTCCTACCCAACATACCCTTCCTTTGACTCCTGCTATCCTGGTCCTAGATAGCCTAGACTTCACGACATTTTTGGTGAGAAGATTTTGAAATTTCTCATTTTGTCCCCTTGACCTTGAAAATACTTAAACAGAAATCTATAACATTGACTAAGATTCTAAAAATTAAATCTTCCTATTCAAACTAATGCCTTCTGCCCAGTGAATTGCAAAGAAAATGAAAGCCAACAAAGAAGGGGAGGAGGACAGGCTCAATAAATATTTGTTGAAATAATGATTAATTTGATACAAGAATGAAGGGGAGGTTTAGGCTTTTTTAGAAAACAACTGACTAGGTATAAAAGGCCTCAGGGTGTGGAAGCGACAAGTTCTCTGGAAGGCCTAGAGGTGGAAAGGGCAGTATAGATAGCTGAAGTGATGAAATTCCCTTCTAGTACTTAAGGCACAACTACTGACTCTGACAATTACTGTGTTCTTCAGGACATAGTGTACAGTAAACAGTGGGAGAATTCAATTTGAGTGACAAAAAATATATTCCCATGCTTCATTCTCATCTAATAGCTACAACTAGGGATAATTTATTTGATTACTCTGAACTCTACTTTCCTTATCTGTGAAATAAGAATACTAAGGTCCACCTAGGTTCTGACAATTGAAGACAATGTATGCCAAGCTCTTACAGAGTTATTGGTTAACCATAAACACTAAATAAGTGGTAGCTATTATAAGAAACTATGTGGGTTTACCCTTTTTCTATTAAGGAAGAAGTGAACTAAAAAAAAATTTACAGGCTTAATGAAGTGCCCTAGCAAGAGGCATTTATTACCTGAGGAACCAATGTAGATAGAGTGGGAAAAAGTCGCTATTGTATTTTTAGAAATAGTAAGTTTGGAATAAGCCAAAGTTTATTGGCCTATACAAGATCTATTTGTAATAAGTTCAGAGCCCATTTTACAGGCTTCATTTCCTTGACAAAATAAATAGAGAATCTGGCTTGACTAAGACCTGTGTTCTGAATACAGTAACTTGAGTGCCCTGGAGCTCCAATTGCACTGGAACTGGATTCTTTTTCATTATCAACAGGCATATTAAACTGATCTTGAGACATATCAGAACTCATTCCTCTATGAAAGTGACTTTTATTTGAGGCAGAGATTCACAAAGTAGTCCAAACTGGCTTGGAACTGTGTAGCAAAGGCTGGCCTCAAACTCATGGAGATCCTCCTGCCTCAGTTCCCCAAGTGCTGGGATTAGCAGGCATGTACCACTGTCCTTGGTCTGCTAAAGTGATGTTGATCTTTCTCCAAGTTCCCACACTAGAAACAATGATATTGCTGGGTACTGTTTTCTCCTCCCATTTCTCTAATCCTTGAATTTCACTGATGTACATGAAGTTATAAATGGGACAGTTAAGTCATGTTCTCTGGTGTGAAGGACATCAATGTTCTAACTCTTTCTGACATTTCTCTGAGGTCATGACTTGAGCTGTGGCTAGTAGGTTTCATTCATTTATTTAGGTATTTCTTTTAAACACATAACACTTTATTATCAGTACAGTGATGAAGGGCAGATCTTCAAGGGGCAAGAGCCAGTCCTGATGGCAGAGAGGTGGCCCCTACTTGCCAGCAATGAGTGGATTCCACAGAACCACGATGACCAAGTCCCCAAGCAGGAGCATCTTGGAGATATAGTGGTCCTTGTTGACTGACATGGACATCTTCTTGCTCTTGCCACTCTTAGGGACCTCAGTCCACGGTTCAAGTATTGAATGCCTACTATATATTAGGTACATTTCTATGTCCTGAGCTAAAATGATAAGTGAAACAGACATAGTCCCTGCCTTTATGAGCTTATGGTCTTTGAAAAAGATGAACATAATCAACTTTTCACAGAGATAACATTGTGTAATTGGAAATTATGATTATTGAGAAAATCAAGTTCAGGATGCTCTAAGTGGTAGAGTCCTAGTTTTAAGTTATAAAATGTAATTTTTTAGCTTAATATAGAGACCCTTTGCCTTGCATTTGGTAGGGCTTTGGCACTGGATTAAATAAGAATTTGTTATCTGTCATTATCATCTTCATTGAGATCAGCTTATTAATTAAAGCTTATTGAAAGTTTAATTTCAAACTATCCCAATAGAAGGATGTTCTCATATAATTCAAGTGAATAACTCCCAGTAGGGAAAAAACAACAACAAAAACAACAACAACAACAAAAAAAACTATACCTGTGGATTGCTACATAAATTTGTCTTTTGGCATCAGGAATTGAACTCAGGACCTCGAGCTGTGAACTTGTGTTTTACTTGTTTTGATCAATTCCTCACTGTCTTGTTCAAGTGAAATTTGAAAAAAAACAAAACTATTATGTTATATCCATAGAAACTGGGTTCACATTATTTTTTCTATTATTTATTTATTTATTTATTTTAGGACAGGGTCTACAGGATCTATAGGGTTTCACTATGTAGATCAGACTCGTAGTGATCCACCTGTGTTCAATCTCCCAAGATCTGGGATTGCAGGCGAGTGCCACCACACCCAGTCTCAATCTCCTCCTCAGAGCGCCCCGGGGGTAGAGCTGGCATGGCATGCTGGGGATCGAATCCTGGCTTCTGAGTCTGCCAAAGCAGGTGCTTTAATCTGCTGAGCTATTTGGCTGGCCCGAGACTTCACATTATTAATCAATTGTAAAATCTGGACCATCTGGGCCAGTGAGATAGCTCAGTTGACTGAAGTGCCTGCTTAGGCAGGGTTAGGCAAGCTCAGGGACCACGGTTTGATCCCCAGCACCAGATGATGTGTCAGCTCTGCCCCCAGGGCAGGCTGAGCCAGCCAACATCCAGGTCTAGTGGTGCATGGCTATGATCCCAGAACTGGGGAAGCTGAAAGCAGAAAGACCACCATGAGTCTGAGCTGTGTAGTGAGATCCTGCAACAACGAAATACATTAAAACCAAAAACTGGACCATCCATTGCATCTAGGCTAGAATGGCTGAGTTTTCAGTCAGGCCATAGCTCTGACCCTTTGGCCTGGTCTGGGTTGCTTGAGAGTCTGTGGTAGCAGGTCTAGCACCTGCAGGAGGCTGCTAGGTGGGTGGTCCCACGTGGCTGCACATCCCAGGTGTTCTCTGTGATGCCTCACCAAAGGCCACATGGCCAATTTAAAAAAAGCCAGCAGTGAGGGTTCAAAATGCCATGACCTTTCTATTTGTGCATGTCTCCCAGGAGTATTAGGAAGTCTTTTGTATCCCACAAAAAGTCCAAATGTAAGCTATTAGTGACATAGGAGAGAATATACTTTAAAATCTCTCAAACCTCCTGCCTTCAAGGAAGGAAGTTTCTATTAACCACTTATTGCAGGTTTTAGGCAAAAAGTTTTAACTCCTTTTATTATCATTGAAGGAAACAGAACTCAATTTCAGCATGGATATTACCTTTTAATATACACTTCAAGTGCACAGCAATACATCCAAAAGGAAAGAGAAAGCAGGACATTGTGGACAATCTTGTTACATTTAGCAAAATATTTGCGGAGCACTATGTTAAGTATAAAGTCAAAAGTAAGGGCTTTCAAAATAAAAATGCTTTAGAATACAAATCTTGAATGAATTTTATATCTAATGAAGACCAATGAAATTACATTTAAATGTCCAATTGTTAAAATTATATTCATGAAAGCAGGAAAGAGTTAGTGGGCTTGGAGGAAGCAAAAGCAAGGAAATCATCAGCATTTATAGCATGCCACCTGTTATAGTCTGTGGCTAGTTGTCCCCCCCCAAAGCTTCATACAGTCACTGGGCCGGCTTCTAGAGTTTGTGATTAACTCTTGATCCAATGCTGGGATTATGGATGTGAGTGCTATACCTGCCCTGGGGCAGATAATCTGCATACAAATGGAAGGAGGGGAGAGAGGCTAGCTAGCAGCCACAGCTGATGTCCCTCCCTTTGCTCTTTGCTATTTTTTTGAAGCCATGAGTGGCTGTCCTCTTCCATGTGCCACTCTGCCTTGGAGCCAGCTGAGTATGGACTGAAATCTCCACCAACTGTGAGCT
>NDGM011034513.1:0-30749 GCA_002564305.1 Octomys mimax
CCTAAACTAATCATAACTTTAAACATAACCCTAACCCTAAACCTGTATGTAACCCTAACTGTAACTCTAACCCCAATTGTAACCCTAATATAACAATAAACATAATTGTAACCCTAACACTAACCCTAAATCTAACACTAACTGTAACTCTAACTTTAAACCTAATGGTAACCTTAACACCAAATGTAAGCCTAACTGTAAACCTAGCCATAACTCTAACTGTAACCTTACCTGTAACCATAACCATAACTCTAAACATAACACTAACCAAAAAGCTAACCTTAATGCTAAAACTAACCGCAACTTGAACACTAACCCTAATCCTAACCCTAACACAAAACATAACACTAACCTTAAACCTAACCATAAACCTAACACTAACCTTAACTCTAACTCTAACATTAACTGTAACCCTAAATGTATCCCTACACCCAACATTAACCATAACACCAAACGTAACCCTAAGCATTGCCCTAACCATAACTCTAACCCTAACCCTAAACCTAAAACTAATCCTAACCCTAACTCTAACTGTAAACCTAACCTTAAATGTAACCCAAACTGTGACTAAACCTAACCCTAACCCTAACTCTAACTGTAACCCTATGTGTACATTTAACCCTAAACATAGCTCTAAACCTAACACTAACCTTAAGTGAAACCATATCCCTAACCATGACCTTACTCTAACCATAACTCTAACACTAACTATGAACCTTACTGTAACCCAAACCTAACCCTAAACCTAACCATAACATGAACTGTAACACTAACAATAATCATAACTGTAACCATACCACTAATTGTAACCCTAACCATAACAGTAACACTAAGCTTAAATATTACCCTAACCCTAACCATAGCACTAACCCTAACCATCACCTTAAACATAAATATAACCTTAAATGTAACATTATCCAAAATTCTAACACTAACCTGAAGCCTAAACTTAACCTTAACCTTAACCCTAAACCTAATCATATCCTTAACCCTAAGAGTAATCTTAACACTAAACCTAGTATGACCCCTAACCCTAACTCTATAGCTATCTGTAACACTAACTCTAATCCTAAGTCTAAGTATAAATATAACTCAAACCATAACCCTAACCCTACCTGTAACCCTATCTGTAAACCTAAGTGTAAACATAACCCTAACCCTAAACTTATCCCATTCTGTAACCCTAACAATAACCCTAACAACCGCCTTATCCCTAACCATAACCCTAACCATAACCATAAACCTAAGCCTAAGTTTAACCCTAAAAGTAACCATAACGGTAATACTAACCCTAACACGAACCTTAGCCATTACCCTAACACTAATCCTAAACCTTAACCTTACCCTAACTGGAACCTTAACCGTAACCAAAACTATTACCCTAACCCTAACCATAACACCAATCCCAACCTAACCCTAATCATAACCGTGAAATTAACCCTAAAATTAAAACCATACCCCTAAGCCTAATCCTAACCATAACCCTAACTAAAACACTAACTATAACCCTGACTCTAAGCATTATGCTAATACTAATCCTAAACCTATCCAGAACTCTAAATGTAACCCTAACCAAAACTATAACCATAACCATAACCCAAACCCAAATGTAACACTAACCATAAACCTAACCATAAGTCTAACCCTGAACCTAACCCGAAACCTAATCATAACTCAATCTCTAACATTAACCATAAGCATAACCCTAATACCAACAGTAACCCTAATTGAAATTCTAAACCTAAACCTAACCCTAACCCTAAAAGTAACCATATCTGTAGTGCTAACCATAGCCCTAAACCTACCCTAATTGAAATCCTAACCATAACCATAAATATAACATCAACCTTAACAGTAACCATACCTGTAACCCTAACCCTAACCATAAACCTACCCATAGAGCTATCTATAACCGTACCCAAAATTGTATCCCTAACCATAACCTAACAATAGCCGTAAGCCTAAAACTAACAGTAACCCTAACCCTAACCCTAATTGTAAAGGTAACACTAAATTTAACCTTAACCATAACCCTAATCCTAAGTGTAACTCTAACCCTAATGGTAACCCTAACCCTATAACTAAACCTAAACCTACACCTAACTGTAACCCTAACCCTAACAGTATCCCTAACCCTACCCCTAACTCTAACCTTAACTGTAACCCTAACCTTAATTGCAAACCTAACTGTAAACCTAACCCTAACTATAACCTTTACCCTAACACTAACATGTACTTAACACTAAACCTAACAGTAACCTTAACTCTAACTGGAGCCCTAACCTTAACCCTAAACTTAACACTAACCCTATAATCACCTTAAACATAACACTAGACCTAAGACTAACACAAACAGTAACCATTACCCTAAACATATCCCTATATCTAACCCTATATCTAAAACAAACCATAACCCTCACAGTAATCCTAACCCTACTCATAACTCTAAACCTAACTGTAACCCTAACCCTTACTCTACACTTAATCCTGTTACCCTAAACCTAAGGTAATGCTAAGCCTAACCCTAAAAGTAATCTTAAACCTAACTGTGACACTAAAAGTAACACTAACCTAACCATAACCCTAACTCTAACCTTAACCTTAAACATAATCCTGTTACCCTATACCTAAATGTAACCCTAACCCTAAACCTAACAGTAACCTTACCCCTAACTCTAACCCTAAACCTAACACTAAACCTAACCATCACCTTAACCATAACCCTCACTCTAACAACAGCAAATATAACCTTAAAGAATTCCTATGCCTAAGTCTACACCAAGACCTAAATATAACAGTAACCTAAACCCTAACTGTAACTATAAACATAATCCTAACAACAAACCTGACTGTAAGCTGAACCCTTACTTTAACCCCTAATTCTAAACATAAAACTAACACTAAATATAACCCTAATTATAACCCTAACCCTAACCTTAATCCTAACCTTAACTCTTATCATAATCCTTATCCTAACCCTAACTGTAACTTAACCCTAACCAAAACCCAGATACTAAACCTAAATATAACACTAACCCTATCCATAATGCTAAAACTGACCCTACACCTAACCCTAACCCTAACAATAGCAGCAACCCTAATGTTAACTGTAAAGTGACACATGACCCTATCCCTGAACCTATCCCAAACTCTTATTGTAACATTAACTGAAACTGTAAACCTAACCATAAAACTAACCCAATCTTAACCGTGAACCTAACACTAAGCCTACCACTAATCCTAAAACTAACCATAACTCTAAACATAACCCTAACCCTACCCTTAAATTTAACCCTAACCCTAAGCCTAACCCCAACCATAACCATAACCATAAACCTAACAGTAAATATAACCCTAACACTAACCCTCAACATAACTCTAACACTAACCTCTATATAACCTTAAATGTAAGCCTAATCCTAACCCTAACCCTAAGCTTAACACTGTTCATAATCGTACCCATAACCCTAAGCCTCACCCTAACTGATACCCTAACCTTAACCTTAAAACTAATCATATCTCTAACACTAACTGCAACCCTAGCACTAACTCTAACCCTAAACCTATCCCTAACCAAAACCATATCACTAACCATAACTTAACCTTACCCATAACCCTAACACTAACCATAAACCAAACCCTAACCCTAACCCTAAGCTTAGCCCTAAGCCTAACACTAACCCTGTCTATAACACTAACACTAATTCTAAGTTTAACCCTAACCCTAACCGTAACCCTATCCAAAACTCTAACCTTAACCCTAATCTAATCCTTAACCTTAACTGTAACCATAATTGTTATCCTAAACCTAACACTAAACCTAACATTAATCTTAACCCTAATGATAACCTGACCCTGAAACCTAACCATAATACTAAGCATTAAACTAATTGTAAACCCAAGTCTAAACATAATTTTAATTCTAACCATAACCCTACTGCTAACAATATCAGTAAACCTAACCATAACCCTAACCCAAAATCTAAACCTAACACTTTCTGTAAATCTAACAATAACCTTAACCATAACCCTAACTGTAACTCTAACACTAACCATCACCATAACCATTACCCCTACCCTAATCCTATACCTCGCTGTAAATGTAACCCTAAACCTAAACCTAAGGCTAAACATAACACTAAGAGTAACTGCAACAATAATCCTAACGGCAACCCTAATTGTAACCATAATCTTAACCCTTACTCTAACCCTAATCGTAACCCCAACCTTAAACTAATACTAACCTTAACCATAAACATAGCCCTAAAAATAACCATTAACATAACTCTCACAGTAACTGTAATGTAAACCCTAACACTGAACCTAAATGAATCCCGAACAGTAACCTTAACTGTAACTGAAACTGTAACCCTAAAGATATCCCTAACCCTATCATTTTTTTTGATGGAACTGGGGATTGAACTCAGGCCCTTGTGCTTGGCACAGAGCACTTATTCCACTGAGCCATCTCCCAAGCCCCTCCTAACCCTATCTTTACCGTAAACCTAACACTAACCTTAACCCTAAATGTAACCTCAACCTAACCTTAAACCTAACCCCAACAGCAACCCTAATCATAACCATAACCATAAATCTAACCCTAACCTTAACCCTAACTCTAATTCTAACCCAAACTCTAACTATAACCAGGATTGAAACCCTAACTCTAACCCTAACCCTAAACCTAACCATAACCATATCCGTAGCCATAAATGTAAGCCTAAACTTAACCCTTATGGAAGCTATAACTGTAACCATAATAACATTAACCCTAACAGTAACATTAACCCTATCCCTAACCATAAACTTAGCTCTAACCCAAAAGCTGTCCCTAACTCTATCCTAAACTTAACTCTATACCTACCCTAATACTACCTTAACTATCTCTATCCCAACTCTAACCCTAACCCAAGCCCTAAATCCTAAACATAACCCAAATATTATACCTAACCCTATTCTAACCCTAATGGTAATGTTAACCATAACTCTATCCTGAACCTAACCCAAACATTAACCCTAACACAAACCCTAACCCTAATTCTAACAGTAAACCTAACCACAACCTCAATCATAACTCTATCCAAAACAACCCCTAAAACTAATGCTCAACATAACACTAACCCTAACCTTCACCCTAACCCTAACTCTATCCTAATCATAAACCTAATCCTAACCCTAACCATGCACTTAACCATAACTCTATGCTAACTACTCTAACAATAACCATAACCCTAACAGACCTAGACCTAACCCTAACACTCTTCTAAAAGTAAACCTAATACTAACCATAACCATAACCCAAAACCTAGCACTAACTCTATCCTAACTCTTACCCTAAACCTAACCCTAACGATAACCATAACAAACCTAACAGTAACCATAATCTTAATCTTAACATTAACACTATCCAAACTCTAACCCTAATGCTACGTGTAACCCTAACACTATCACTAATTGTAAGCTTAACCCAAACTCAATTCTATAGCTAACCCTAGCACTAAACCTAATACTACCCTTAAACCTATTATAACCATAAACCTAACAATATTCTAACCCTAACTCAATCTTGACCCTAATCCTAACCCTAACCTTAAACATAAACCCTAACCCTAAACTTATCCCTAACTGTATCCAAACCCAAAACCTAACTCTAACACTTACTGTAACCTTAACTCTAAGCCTAATTCTAACTTTAACGTAATCCTAACTGTAACCATAACTGTAACTCTATCTTAACCCTAACCCTAACATTAACCCTATGCAAATCCTAACCTTAAAACAAAACTAAACCTAACACTATACTAAAAAGAGTCCCACCCCTAAACCTGACCTTAACCCTAACTATAATTCCTAACCCTAACCCAAAACCTATTCCTAACACTATCCTAATCCTAACTCTATCCTGAGCCTAACCCTAACCATAAACCTAAACATTAACCTTAACTCTTATCCTAACACTAACACTAAACCTAACCCTAACTTGAACTGTAACTCGATCTGAACCCAAATCCTATATCTAAGCCAAACCCTATCCTGACCCTAATTGTAACACTAACACTAACCCTAACCCTAACTAATCTAACCCTGAGCGTAATTCTAAAACTCACCCTAAATTCTAACTCTTATGGTAACTATAACTCTACCCTAAACCTAATCCTAACCCTAACCCTAAACCTAACACTAACCACAAATCCTATCTGTAACACTAAACCTAAACCTATCCTAACCCTAATCCTAAACTTAACACTAACTCTGTCCTAACACTGACCCCAACTCTTAGCCTAACCCTAAAAGTTAATCTTAACCCTAACCCTAACCCTAAATCTGTCCTGACCTGGATCCCAACCCTAACCCTGAACTCTAATCTTAACACTAATACTAACCCTAACCCTAAAACTAAGCATAAACATAACACTCAATCTAACTGTAACCCTAACTGTGACTATCCTAACCCTATCACTAACCCTAACCCTAATACTAACACTATCTTAGTGCTAACCCTAACCCTAACCCTAACCTTAACAATAACTATAAAACTATCTCTATCCTAACCCATCCCTAACCCTTAACCTAAATCTATCTTAACCCTACCCCTAGCCATAGCCCTACTCCACACCTAAACCTAAACTTATCCCTAAATGCAGCGAAAACCAGACTTTTTTTGGTTTTGTTTTGTTTTTCAGAGTCTCAGTTTTTACACTTGTCAGGGCCTCCCTTGCACACATGCATCTTCAGCTTCAGATCTTGTTGAAATCTGCAATGTCCACACTGTGAACATGGTCCTCAAACTTGGTGATCTCCTCTTCCAGCAAGTCGGGGCCCACCTTGTCATCCTCCACCACACACTGGATTTGTAGTTTGCAGATACTGTAACCCATGGGGACCAGCTTGGAACCACCTCAGAGCAGCCTATTCTGCTGGATAGAGTGCGTACAGGCCTCCACCTTGGCCATGTCAGTCTCATCATCCCAAGGTTTGACATCCAGGAGGATGGAAGACTTTTCCACCTGTGAGAACTTCTTGGATATTTTTCTGCATATTGCCTTAGCCTCTCCTCCCACAGCCAGGCCGCCTCCTTGTTCTCCTCATCATTGCCAATTAGGTCAATATCATTGTCCTCATTGACCTCTATTGGTGTGGTCACCTTCTTGGCTGGGGGCTCCACATGGTGCATGGGAGGCACGTGCTGGGTCTGTGGGTCTGTGGCTCAATGGATGGGTGAGCTCTTCTCAGAGGTGTTCAGCTGGGCTTTTAGTCTAGAGATAGCCTGCTGCAGATCCTACACCAAACTTCTTAGGTTCTGGTTCTCCACTTCTAGAATGGCAATCCACCCAACAAGCTCACTGGGGTCTCCACCAGGCACACTAGAGACCACAGGGCCAGAGCTTCCAGCCAGGGATTACTGGATGTTCTCTCTGGCTCTTGCAATGTCACGGAGGATCACACTGGCAGCATTCCTGGCAGGAGACACCAGCCAAGGCCCATAAATATGCTCATAGAATATCCTTTATGCATCATCATACTTGAACTTATCACACCAGATTTTCTCATGCAGTAGGAAATTGGAGGCCATTTTTACACCAGCCAAGGACACGGCAACCCAGAAGAAACTACAGCGTGGGACTGTGGAGAAAAGCCAAACTCAAACATTAAACCTAACCCTAACCCAAGTGCAAAACCTAAACCTAAACCAAAACCTAACCCTAACACTAATCCTAACCCTAAAACTAACCTTAACTCTATCCTGACACTAACCCAAAACTTAACCCTAAACACGAACTCTAAACTGAATCCTAACACTAACCCTAACTCTAAATCTTAACCCTAACCCAAATGCTAGCCCTAACTCTATCCTAAACCTTATCCTAATACTAATGATTACCCTAAATAGTAATCATAACCCTAACGCTAACCCTAATCCTAACCCTATCATAACCCTAACCCTAAACCCAATCCTAACATTAACAGTAACCCAAAGCCCAAACTCAACCTTAAATCTATACAAACTCAAACCCTAACCCTAGCCCTAATCATAACCGTAACTCAATCCTGAACCTGTTAACCATAACCCTAACCTTAACCTTAACCCTAACTGTATCCAAACCCAAAACCTAACTCTAATGCTTACCCTAACCCAAATCCTAACCATAACTCTATACTAAACCTATCTTTAATCCTACCCTTACTCCTAACCATAACACTATCATAAACCTAACTCTAACTCTAACACTAACCCTATCCTAACTCTAAACATAAAACTAAAACTAAACCTAACAATATACTAAAAAAACCCCCAAACCTAAACTTAAACCTAATCCTAATCCTAAATCCTAACCTTAACACAAAACCTATCCCTAACTCTATACTGTTACCCTCACCCTAACCCTAACTCTGTCCTGAACCTAACACCATAATCCTAAACATTAACTCTAATCCTAATCCTCACACTAGCACTAACCATAACTCTAACCTGAACCCTAACTCTAATGGAATCCAAACCCTATCCTTAACATTAAACTTAACCTAACCCAAAACCTAAATCCTAATTTTAACACTAACTCTAAATCTAATGCTAAACTAATCCTAAGCCTAACACTAAATCTAACCCTAAATCCTAACACTAACTGTAATCTAACTCTATCCTAAACCTATCCCTAATCCTAACCCTAAACCTAAGACTAACACTGTATCATAACCCTTACCATAACCCTATTCCAACCTGAAAACTAAGTCTAATTCTAACACTAACTCTGTGCTAAACCTGACTCCAACACTAACTTTGACCATAAAAACCAATCTTAACAATAAAGCTAACCCTAACTCTGTCCTAACCTGACCCATCCTAACCCTAAACCTAATCCTCAATATTAGGCTTAACCCTAACCCTAACCGTAACCCTAACTGTATCCTAACCCTAACCCTAACACTAACACTAACTCTATCTTAACACTAACACTAAACATAATCTTAACCATAACAAAAAACTAACTCTATCCTAACCACACCCTAACCCTACCCTAAGTCTATCCTAGCCCTACCCCTAACTGTAACCCTACCACTAACATGAACCTTAAACTTAAACTCAAATCTAGCCAAACCCAAAACCTAAACCTAACTCTAACTCAGAACATAACCTTAACCATAACCCAAACACAAATGCTATCCCAAGTCTATCCTAACCCAACCCTAACAATATCCATAACCCTAAATGTTACTCATAACCCTAACACTAACCCTATCATAACCATAAGCTTAACCCTAACACTAAATCATAATCCTAATCGTAACCCTAACTATAATGTATCATAACCCTAACACTAAACCTAATCATAACACTAACACTAACCAGAAGCAGAAACTTAACCCTAAATCCATCTGAACCCAAACCCTATCCCTATTCCTAGCACTTACACTAACACTAACCATACCCTTAGCACTAATGCTAACCTTAACTCCATCCTAACCGTAACACTAACACTATAAGTGAACCATAATGTTAACATAAACCCAAACCCTAGCTCTAATCCAGCCCTAAGCTGAACCCTAAACCTAACCCTAAACACTAAGCCTAACACTACTACAAGTTCTATCCTATCCCTAACCCTAACCCTAACCTTAACACTAACAATTACTCTAACCTTAACCCTGACACTATTCAAACACTAACCCTTATCCTAACCCTCCTCATAACCATAACCCTAACACTAACACTAAGCCTAGCCCTAAATCAATCCTAACCCTAACCCTAACAGTAAAACACTAATCCTAACCCTATTATAACCCTACCCATAACACTACTCTAACCCAAATTCAATCCTGAAACTAATCCTAACCCTAATCCTGAACACTAACTATAACCCTAACCTAACTATTAGAAGACAAAAACTAAATCTAATGCTTACCTTAACACTAAACTTAACCCTAACTTTATGTTAACCCTAATATTAACAGCTACCATAACCATAACCATAACTCTACCCTAACCCTAACCCTAACACTAAACCTATTCTATCCCTAACACTGAAATTAAAACTAAACCTAATATTATACTAAAAATAATCCCAACCTTAACCCTAACCATGACCCTAACTCAAAATCCTAAACCTAACACCCAACCAATCCCTAACTCTATCCTAACTCTAATGCTAATCCTAAACCTATCTGTATCCTGAACCTAACCCTTAACATAACCCTAAATACTAACCTTAACCTTAATCTTAACACTAACACTAACCTTAACTCTAAACTGAACCCTAAATCTATCCAAAACCAAACCATATCTCTAACTATAACCCTACACGGACCATAAGCTTAACACTAAAACTAATCCTAATCCTAAACCTATATCCTAACCTTAACACTACCCTAACCTTAACACTAACTAAACCCTTAGCCTAACCTTGAACCTACCCCTAACACAGAATCTATCTTAACCCTAAATCTAAAACTAAAACTAAACCAAACAATATACCAAAAATAATCCCAACTTTAACCCTAACCCTAATCCGAATCGTAAATTCTAACCCTAACCCAAAACCTATCCATAAATCTATCCTAACCCTAACCCTAACCCCAACTCTATACACAACCTAACACTTACAATAACCCTAAACATTAACCTTAACCCAAATGCTAGCACTAACACTAACCCTAACCCTAACCTGAACTCTAACTCTATCTGAACCCAAACCCTATTTCTAACCCTAACCCTATTCTGATCCTAACCTTAAAAATAACACTAACCCTAAACCTAAATCCTAAACTTAACACTAACCCTAACACTAACTTTAACTTAACCCTAATGCTAACCTTAACTCTAATACTAAGTTCTAACCCTACTCCGTAACCCTAACTCTACCCTAAACCTATCCCTAAACCTAACACTAAACCTACACTAACTATAAATCCTAACCCTTACCCTAACACTAACACCAACTCTGTCCTGATACTGACCAAAACACTAACTCTAACCCTAAACACTAATCCATAACACGAAAAGTAACCCTAATTCTAACCCTATCTTAACCCTAAGCCTAATGCTAACACTAAATCTGTCCTAATCCTGACCCCAACACTAACTGTAACACTAATCTTAATCCTAACCCTTACCATAACTCTGCCCTAACTCTGATCCCAACTCTAAGCCTAAACCTTTTTCACAGATCTTAACCCTAACCCTAACACTAACCCTAACCCTAACCCTATCCTAAAGTTAACCTTACCAAACAGTAACCCCTTTCTAACACTTACCCCAAATCTAAACCTAACCCTACACACTAATCTTCACCCTAACCCTAACACTAACTGTGTCCTAACACTGACCCCAAAACTAATCTTAATGTAAACAATCTTAATCCTAACCCTAACACAAACTCTGTCTTAACCTTGATTCCAACCTTAACCATAACCCTAAACACAATGTTAAACCTAACACTAACACTAGCTCTAATACTAACTGTACCTAAACACACTAGCACTAACCTTAACCATAAGCATTAACTTACTCTATTTTAACTAAACCCTAATCCTAACCCTAACTCTATCCTAACCCTACACATAACCGAAACTCTACCCCTAACCCAAAACCTTATCTTAACCCTAAATCTAGCCAAACCCAAACCCTAACACTAACCCAAACCCAAAAACTATCCTTAACTCTATGTTAACACTGACTCTAACAAAAACCCTAACCCTAAATCTTAATCATAACCTTAAAACTAACCTTAACCCTATCATAACCTTAAACGTAACTGTAAATCCTAACCCTAACCCTAATGCTAACCGTAACCCTATCATAACCCTAAATCCTAATTGTAACCTTAAAACTAAACCTAACCCTATCATAACCCTAAACGCAACTGTAAATCCTAACCCTAACCCTAACCATAACCATAACCCTATCATAACCCTAAACCTAAGCCTAATCTTAAAACTAATTCTAATCTGAACTCTAAACTTAAACATAAATCTATTTGAAACTAAAGCCTATCCATAACCCTAACCCAATGCTAAACCTGTTTGTAACCCTAACACTGACAAAAACCCTACCCTTAACAATAACCCTTACTCTAACTCTATCTGAACCCTGTCCCTAATCCCAACTATACCCCTAAATATATCTCTATCCTTACCATAACACTAACACTAACACTAACACTAACCCTCTCATAACATAAATCCTAAAGCTAAAACTAAACCTTACACCATACAAAAAAATCTCAAACCTAACCCTTACCCTAACCCTTATCCTAACTGTAACTCAAAACCTATAACTAACACTATCCTAACCATAACCTAAACCTAACCTTAACTCTATCCTGAACCTAACACTTCCCATAACTCTAAACATTAACCTTAACCATAATCCTAATATTAACTCTTACCCTAACCCTAACCTGAACCTTAAATCTATCAGAAACCACACCCTAACTCTAACTCTTACCCTATCCAGGCACTAACCTTAACACAAACACCAATACTAATCCTAAACCTAAATCCTAGCCTTAATAATAACCCTAAGCCTAACTCTAACCTAACCTTAAGCTTAACCCTAACCATACATTCTAATCCTAACTGTAACCCTAACTCAATCCTAAACCTATCCCTAAGCCTAAACCTGAACTTCACAAGAATGCTAATTCCTAACCCTAACCCTAACCCTATCCTTAACACTAACTCTGTCCTAACACTGACCCCAAAGCAAACCCTAACCCTAAATAATAATCTTAAATCTAACCCTAACCCTAGTTCTGTTCTAACCCTGATCACAACCCTGAGTAATCCTAAACATTGATCTTATATCTAACACTAACACTATTCATAAAGCTAACACTAACACTATCATAACCTTAACCCTAACCCTAACTCTAACACTCTATCCTAACACAGACCCCAAAATTAACCCTCACCTAAAACACTAATCATAACACTAACCTTAACACTGTCTGTCCTAACACTGAACCCAAAACTAATCGTAACCTTAAACACTAATGTTAACATTAACCCTAACCCTACCTGTATCCTAACCTTTATACTAACACTAACCATAACCCTTAACAATAATTTTAACACTAATCCTAACACTAACACTAACCCTAAATCTAACTTAACCATAACCTAAATCTATCCTAACCCTATATCCTAACCCTAACCTTAACCTTAACCTTAATGCTAACCCTATGCTAATACTAATCCTAACCCTCACCTTAAATACTTATAGTAAACCTATAACTAACTCGAACCATTAACCCTAACATTTCTCATATCAACCACTAGGCAAACTCTAAATCTAAACATTCACCCTAAGATTTTCTACCCTAACCTTTACTCTAACACTAACCGTAACCTCAATACCCTGACCCTAACCTTAATTCTAACTGTAATCCTGTCTTATCCTAACCCTAACCCTGAACACAATAATTCTATCCCTAATTCTAGCATTATCCTTGATTATTTGTATTCTATGAGTGAAATCTTAATGGGGAAGAGCTAAGTTCCAGCTACTTTGAGAAGAAGGGAACACCAAGGCCTATTCATACACACAGCAAAAAAACAGAACTCCTGCCAAAACTTCACGTTGGAAACCAAAGTAATTTGCAAAGCCCCACTGTGCCAAGAGTGCCAACTGAGTCTTCTAATAGAAAGTTTGTGACTGAAGTTTGTGACTTTCCAGTTCATTGTGCAGAGAAACAGGAGAAGTGTGTTTTCTCTCTCATTCATTCTTATGAGAACAGAGCTGATAACACTTTCTCAGTATGCAGTTTTCCTAGTAGAGCTGATTGTTTCTGGTCCATGAGTTTTGTATCTAAGATTGAGTTCTTAAAGGAGAAGAGCCAGATATGCTTCAGCTTCTTTGGTAAGCAGGGCGCTCCAATGCCTGTTCCCACACACAGCAAAAGCTGAACTCTGGATAAAACTTCACTTTGGTAACCAAAGTAATTTGCAAAGCCCCACTTTGTCAAGAGTGGCAACTCCTTCAGATCCTAAGAAAAACCATTAGTGAAGTTTGTGACTTTTCCATCTCACTGCGCAGAGGAACTGGAGAAAGATGTTTTCTTTCCCTTACATTTCTATCAGAACCAAGGTGGTAACACATTCAAACCCTATCCTTAACTCGATTCTTACCCTCATATAAACCCAAATCCTAACCAATACCCTATCCTTAACCCTAAATCCTAACCTTAACACTGACCCTAACCCTAACTCTATCCTGACCACTATCCTAACACTAACCCTAACCCTAACCTTATCACAAACCTTACCCTAACCCTAACTCTATACTGACATTAACATGAACCTTAACTTTAAACACAAAACCTAACCTGAATCCTCACACTAACCAAATCATAACCTTAACTGTAACGCTCCAAACCCAAACCCAAACCTAATGCTAACTGTGACACTAACCATTGCCCTAACCTTAACTCTATACTAAGCCCTACTCTAAACCTAAATCTAACCATAAACCTAACTGTAACATTATGCTACACCGAACCCTAAACCAACCCTAAACAAAACTTAGCCCTAAATCTACCACTAAGACTAATACTTTTCTGAAAATGAACCTAACATTAAGCCAAACCCTTACACGAAATCCTAACCTTATCCCAAACCGTAGTCCTAACCCTATCCTAACTGTAACAATAACCCTGACCCTAATTATAAATCTTAATCCTAACCTTAACCATAACCATAACCCTATAATCACTCTTACACTAATCCTAACCCTAAATCCCAACTAATTTTATCCCTAGCCCTAACTCCATTCTAACCCTAAAGCTAACCAGAATCTTAACCCTAACTCTAAAACTAACATAACTGTAACCTTAACCTTAACACTATCCAAACCCAAACTCTAACCCTAACCCTCACCATAACTCAAACCTTAACAGTAACTTTAAGTCTAAACTGAACTCAATCCTAAACTTAACCTTAACACTAACCCTAACCCTATCATAACCCTAAACCTTACACTATACTAACCCTAAATCTCTCTTGACCTTAATCTTAACCCCAGCCCTAAACACTAACCCTAACCCTAACCTTAACCCTAACCCTAAATCTAACCTAATTCTAGCCCTAACCCTAACCATACCCTTAAAACCTAACCATAACCATAACACTAACACTTTCCTAACCCTAAAAATAAATCTAAACCTAATATTATACTAAAAATAATCCAAAAACTAACCCTAACCATAACCATGTAGCCTAAACCTAACCCTATCCAAAAACCTATCCCTAATTCTGTACTACATCTAACTCTAACCCTAACTGTATACTGAACCTAACCCTCACCATAACCTTAAACCTTAACCTTAACCGGAATCCTAACAATAGCACTAACCCTAACCTTAACCTGAACCCTAACTCTATTTGATTCCAAATCTATCCATAACCCTAATCCTATGCTAACCCTACCTGTAACACTAACACTAACCATAACACAAAACCTAAATCCTAACCTTAACAGTAACACTAAACCTAACTCTAACCTAACCCTCAACCTAACCCTAAAACCTAACCTTAACTGTAACCTAAACTCTATCTTAAACCCATCACTAAACCTAACCCTAAACCTATGACTAACCGAAAATCCTAAAACTAACCTATACCCTAACCATAATCCAAACTTAACTTTAAATTTAATGCTAACCTTAATTGGCACTAAACCTGACCCCAACACTAACACTAACCATGATTCTAATCTTAACCATATTCCTAACCTTAACTCTGTCCTAACCCTGACACTAATCCTAACCCTAAACTTAACCCTGAACATTATTTATGTACCGTAACACTAATACTAACACTAATACCCACACTAAGCCTAATCCTAACACTAACTCTAACTCTATCCTAACCATAACCATAATCTTAACATTAACTCTATCTTAACACTAACACTAAACCTAACCTTAACTATCAAACTAACTCTATCTTAAACTAACTCTATCTTAAACAAACCCTAACCCTAACCCTAAGTCTACCCTAACCCTACCCTTAACCTGAACCCTAAACTTAACCTTAAATCTAGCCAAGCCAAAACCCTAAACCAAACCCTCACCCTAACTCTAAACCAAACTCTATCCACAACTCTATCCTAACCCAGAGTATAACACTAACACTAACCCTAAAGGATAATTTTAACCCTAACCCTAACTTTATCAAAACCCTAACCCTAATGCTAACCAGAAATCCTAATCCTAACTGTAAAGCTAACCATAATCCTATCATGACACTAACGCAAAAAGTAATCCTAACACTAACACTAACCAGAATCAGAAACTTAACCTTAACTCCATCTGGCCCAAAATCCTATCCCTAACCATAATCCTATTCTAAACCTATCCCTAACCTCTACACTGACACTAAACCTACCTTTAACACTAGTGCTAACCCTAACTCTGTCCTAACCCTAACCCTAACACTAGCGCTAACACTAACACTAGATTATAAGTGAACCCTAACCTTAATACAAATCCTAACCCTACCTCTAATCTAAACCCAAGCTGAACCCTAAACATAACCCTAAATCATGCCCATAATGGTAACACTAACTCTATCCTATCCCTAAACCTAAAACTATCCATAGCCCTAACCTTAATCCTGACACTATCCAAAACCTAACCCTTACCTTAACCCTAATTGTAACACTTACCCTAACTCTAACACTAAGCCTATCCCTATCCAAAGAGTAACATCCCTAACACTATCATAACCCTACCTCTAACATTATCTTAACCCTAACTCATTCCTGAAACTAATTCTAACCCTAAACCTGAATACTAACCCAAACTAACCTTCAATCTGATTGTATCCGAACCCAAAACCTAACTCTAATGCTTACCTTAATCCTAACCCTAAGCCTAACTCTATTCTAACCCTAAATTTAATCACCACCATACCCTTAATTATAACTCCATTATAACCCCAAACATAACCCTAACACTATCCCAATGCTAATGCTAACACTAACCCTGATGTTGAAATTAACCTAAAAGTATACTTAAAATAGTCCCAACCTTAATCCTAACCATTACTGTAACCCAAAACCTATCTGTAACTCTATTCTAACCCTAACATTAACTGTAACTCTGTTCTGAACCTAACCCTTATTATAGCTCTAAACATTAACATTAATTCAAATCCTAATGGTAACATGAACCATAACTCTAAACTGAACCCTAAATCTAACCGAAACCAAACCATATCTCTAACCATAAACCTACCCTGATCCTAACCCTAACACTGACACCAAATGTACCCTTAAACCTAAATCCTAACCTTAACACTAGCCCTAAGCCTAACACTAACCTAAACCTAAGCCTAACCCTAAATTTACCTCTAAATTCTAACCCTAACCATAACACTATCTCTATCCTAAAACCTATCCCTAACCCTAACCAAAATTTTGAAACTAACCCTAAAACCTAAACCTAACCATAAGCCTAACCCTATCCTATCCCTAACCCTAGCCGCAACACTAACTCTGTCCTAACACTGACCGCAACACTAATTCTAGCCCTAACCCTATATCTGTGCTAACCCAAATCCTAACCCTAAACCTAACCTTAAACACTAATTTTATCCCTAACACTAACACTAACCTAATCCTAAGCCTAACCCTAACGCTAACATTAACACAATCCTAATCTTGACACCAACTCTAACCCTAACCCTAAACACTAATCTTAACCATAATACTAACACTAACCCTAATCTTAATGTTAAACCTAACTCCAACCCTAACCCTAACCCTAAATCTACCCTAATCCTAACCCTAACCTAACCTTAGCCCTAAACCTAACACTATTCTAAAAATGGACCTAAAACTAACCCTAATCCTTACACTAAATCCTAACCCTAGCCCAAACTCTAGAACTAACACTGTCCTAACAATAACCCTAACCCTAACCCTATTGCTAAATCCCAAACCTAACGTTAAACATAACACTAACTCTAACACTAATCCTAACCATAACCATTACAGTAACATGAACCGTAACTCTAACCTTACCCTAACAATATCCAAACCAACTACAGCCTAACACTAACCCTAACCTTAACTCAATCCTGACCTTAATGCTACTCCTAACCCTAAACAATAACTTTAACACTAAATTTAATCCTAACTGTATTTGAAGCCAAAGCCTAACTCTAACACTTTAATGCTAACCCTAACTCTGTTACTCTAACCTAACCCTGTTCCTAATCCTACCCATACCACTAACCATAACTCTATCCTAACCCTATCCCTAACACTAATCCTATCCTAACCTTAAACCTAAAAGTAAAACTAAACATGACACTATATTAAAAATAATCCCAACTCTAACCCTAATTGTAACCCTAATCTTATATCATAACCCTAACCCAACACCTATCCTACCTCTAAGCTAACACTAATCCTAACCCTAATCCTAACTCTATTCTGAACCTAACACTTACCATAACCATACACATTAACCTTAACCCTACTCCTAACACTAACACTAAAATTAAGCCTAACATGAGCCCTAAGTCTATCCAAACCCAAACCCTATCTCTAACCCTAATCCTGTCTTAACCCTAATCATAACAAAAAACCTAACCATAACCCTAAACCTAAATCCTAACCTTAACAGTACCTTAAACCTAACTCTAACCTAATACAAAGCCTAACCATCACACTACCCTTAAATTCTAACCCTAACTGTAAACATAATACTATCTTAAACCTATCTCTAAATTTAATGCTAAGCCTAACAGTAACCCTAAATCCTAACACAAACCTTAACCCTAACCCTATCCTACCCCTACTCTTACCCCTAACTTTAACTCTGTCTTAACACTGAATGCAACCCTAACACTAACCCTAACCCTAAACACTAAGCTTAATGATGACCCTAAACCTAACTCTGTCCTAAACCTCATCCCAAACCTAAACCTAACACTAAATACTAATTTTATCCCTAACCTTAACCTTAACCCTAATCCTAACCCTATCTTAACACTGACCCTAACCCTAACTCTGTCCTAAGACTTACCCCTAGCCCTAACACTAATCTTAATCCCATCCCTAGCCCTAACTCTGTCTTAACCCTGACCCCAATCCAAACCCTGCACCTAACCCTAAACATTAGTATTAAACCTAACACTAAAAACACTAATCCTAAGCCTAACCCTATCTCTAGCCTAATACTAAATCTAACCCTAACACTAATTCTACCTTAACATTACCACTAAACCTAACCTTAACCATAACCATAAAACTAACTCTATCCTAACCAAATGCTAACTGTAACATCAAGAGTATCCTAACCCTACATGTAACCATAACCCTACCTTTAACCTGAACCCTCAACTTAACCTTAAATCTAGCCAAACCCAAACCCTAAACCTAGGCTTAACACTAAACCAAACTCTATCCTCAACCTGACCCTAACACTAGACTAAACCAAAGTGCTAATTGTAACCCTAATCCTAACCTAACCTTATCATAACCCTAAACCTAATCCTAACCCAAAATCTTAATCCTAACCATAACCCTAACCATAATTGTATCACAAACCTAACCCTACACCTACTCCTAACACTAACACTAACCAGAAGCAGAAATTCAACCCTAAATCAATCTGAACTGAAACCCTATCCCTAGCCCTAACCCTATCCTAAACCTATCCCTAAAACTAACACTAACCCTAATACTAACACTAACAGTAACACTAACACTATAAGTGAACCCTAATGTTAAAACCAACCTTAACCCTAGCTCTCATCTATCCCTAAGCTGAACTCTAAACCTAATCCTACATCCTCAACCTAATGTTAACACTAAATCTATCCTATACATAACGCTAACTCTAAACTTAATTCAAACCCTAACACTAACCCTAACCTTAACCCTGACATAATCCAAACTCAAATCCTTACCCTAGCCCTAATCATAACCCTAACACTAACACTACCAGTAAGCCTAACCTGAACTCAATCCTAACCCCAACTCTAACAGTAACACTAACCCTAATCCTATCATAACCCTACCCCTAACACTATCCTAACCCTAACTCAATCCTGAAGATAATCTTAACCCTAAGCCTGAACACTAACCCTAACCCTAACCTTAACCCTGTTATCGAACCCCAAACCTAACTCTAATGCTTATCCTAAAACTGCCCTTAAGCCTAACATTATTCTAACCCTAACCTTAACTGCTACTGTACCACTAATCATAGCTCTATCTTAATCTTAATCCTAACCCTAACCCTAACACTAACCAGATCCTAACTCTAACCTTGAAATTAAAACTCAACCTAAAAATAATCCCAAACCTGACCCTAGCCATTACCCCAACCCAAAATTCTAAACCTAACCCAAAACCCAACCCTAACTTAATCCTGACCTTAACTCTAACCCTAATCCTAATTCTATCCTGAACCTAATGCTTACCAAAACCTAACTGTAAACTGAACCCAAACCAAATCTCTAACCCTAAACCTACCAATATCCTAACCCTAAAACTAACACTAAATCTAGCTCTAAAATTAAATCCTAACTTTAATATTAACCCTAACCCTAACAATAATCCAACCCTAAGCCTAAACCTAACACTTCCCTTAAATTCTAATCTAACAATAACTCTAACTCTATCCAAAACCTATCCCTAACCCTAACCATAAACCTAACACTAAAGCTAAATCCTAAACCTAACCATAACCCTTTGCTAACCCTAACATTAACGCTAACACTATCTCTGTCCTAACCCAGATCCTAACCATAACTTTAACCTTAAGCACTATTTGTAACCTTAATCCTAACCTAACTATGTCCTAACCCTGATCCTAATCCTAACCCTAACCTTAAATACTAGTCTTAACACTGAAAATAACACTAACCATAACCCTAGTGCTAAAACTAACCCCAACTGTAACCCTAACCTTAACTCTATCCTAACACTAATCTTAAAACTAACCCTAATACTAACTCTATCTTAACACTAATGCTAATCTTAACATTATCCATAACCATAAAACTAACTCTATCGTAATCAAACCCTAACCCTAACACTTATACTATCCTATCCCTACCCCTAACTGTAATCCTGTCCCTTATCCTAAACCTAACCTTAATCCTAAATCTAGCCAAACCCATACCCTAAACCTAACCCTAAATCTAATGCTAAACCTAATCCAAAATCTAACACTAAACCTAAACCTAACCCAAACCCTATCCCTAACTCTTTCCTAACCATGACCCTAACCCTAACCCTAACCCTAAATCCTAATTGTAATACTAACCCTTATGCTAACTATATCATAACCCTAACCCTAACTGTTACTGTAAATCTTAAACCTAACCCTAACCCTAGCCTTAAAACTATCATAAAGTTAACTCTAACTCTAATTCTAAATCCTAAACCTAAAAAAAAATAAAAAATAAAAAAATCCTAAACCTAACCCTAACCTTAACCATAGTCCTATCATAACCCTAAACCTAACAGTAACCATAGCCCTAACTTTAACCATAACACTATCTAACACCAAACTCTAACACTAACACTAATAGTAACCCTAACACTAACACTAAAATTAATCCTAATTCGAACCCAATCCTAACACTAACCCTAATACCAACCGTGAACCTAACCCTCATATTATTATAACACTAACCCTAACCCATCCAACACTTAATCAATTCTGACCCTATCCTAACCCTAAACCTAAACACTTACCCTAACCCTAACCTGAACCCCAACAATAGCTGAAACAAAAAACCTAAGTCGAATGATTACCCTAATCCTAAAGCTAACCCTAAACTAATTGGACCCTAATCCTAACCCTAACTGTACCGCTAACCATAACTCCATCATAACTCTAACTTTAAACATAACAGTAACCCTCCTAACCTTAATGCTAAAACACAAACTAAACTTAAACTATACTAAAAATAATCATAACCTAACACTAACCCTAACCCTAAATCTGAACCTAACATAACCATAAATATTAACCTTAACCCTAATTCTCACATTAACACTAAACCTATTCCTAACCTGAACCCTAACTCTAACTAAACCTGAACCCTATCCCTATCCCTATTCATAGGGATAACTGGAACCATATCATTAACACTAACCCTAATCCTAAACCTAAATCCTAACATTAACACTAACCCTACCCTAACTCTAACCTAAACCTAAGCCTAACCCTAACCCTAACCCTACTCTAAAACTTAAATCTAACACTAACACTAACTCTGTCCTAAAACTAAATCTAACCTTAAGCCTAACTCTATCCTAAACTTAACCCTAAAACTAACCCTAAATCTTAACATTAATATTGACACTAAGCCTAACCCTAAACCTAACCTAACTCTATCCTTAAACTATATCATAATCTTAACCCTAACAGTAAACCTAATCCTATTCTAAACATATTCCTAAACCTCACCCTAAGTTCTTACAGTAACTCTAACCCCTAACCCTAAACCTTCTCATATCTACCGCTACACTAACTGTAAATCTAAACATTAACCCTAACACTTTCTATCCCTACCCTTAAAGGTAAGCATAACAATAACCCATATATCCTGACCCTAACCCTAACCCTAATTGTAACCCTGTCTTACCCTATCCCTAACCCTAAACATAATTATTCTAACCTTAATTCTAACACTATCTCTGATTATTTGGATTCTAGGGGTGAGATCTTAATGGAAAAGATCCATTTAAGATCCAACTGCTTTGGGAAGCAGGGAACACCAAAGCCTGTTCACACATACAGCAAAGCATGAAACTCCTGCCAAAACTTCACTTTGGAAACCCAAGTAATTCACAAATCCCCACTATGCCAAGAGTGGCACCTCCTTCAATCTCCTAAGAAAAGGCATCCTTGAAGTTTGTGACTTTCCAGCTTGTTGTGCAGAGGAAATGAAGAAGAGTGTTCTCTCCCATTCATTCTTCTGGGAACTGAGCTGGTAACAGGTACTCAACAACCATTTTTCCTCATAGAGCTGATTGTTTCTCCTCCATGATTTGTGTTTCAAAGTGTGAGTTCTTAACGGAGAAGAGCCAGCTAATCCACAGCTTCTTTAGGAAGCAGGGCACTCAAATACCTGTTCTTGCATACAGCAAAAGCAGAACTCTGGGTAAAACATCACATTGGTAACCAAAATGTTTCACAAATCCCCATTTTACCTACAGTGGCAACACATTCAGTCTCTAAAGAGAAACTGGTGAAGTTTGCGACTTTCCAGCTCATTGTGAAGAGGAACTGGAGAAAGATATTTTCTCTCCCATACATTTCTATCAGAACCAAGGTGGTAACATGTTCAAACCAAACCCTAATTCTATTAGAACCCTCACACTAATCCAAACAATAACCCTAACCCTAAACCAAAATCCTAACCTTAACACTGACCTTAAACCTAACTTTAACTTAACAAGTATCCTAACACTAACACTAATCCTAACCCTAACCCAGTCATAACCCAAACCCTAGCCCTAACTGTATCCTGACCCTAACTTGAACCTTAACACTAAACACAAATCTTAACACGAATCCTTAGACTAACCCTAAACCTAAGGTAAACCATAACTACATCTGATCTCAAACCATAACACTAATGCTAACCATAACATTAACCCTAAACCTAAGTCTAACTCTACTCTAAACCTAACCCTAACCCCTAATTAACTCTTGCCCTAAAGCTACCCCTAACCAATACACTATTCAAAAAATGAACCTAACACTATCCCTAACCCTAAAACTTGATCCTAATCCTAAAGCAAACCATAGGTCTAAGTCTATCCTACCCTAACCCTAAAGCAAACCCTACCTTTTAACCTGACCCTAACACTACCCATATCCCTAACCTTAACCCTAACACTACGCAAAAAAAAAACCTTAACCCTAACCATAACTGTTACCCTAACACTAACACTAACACTAATACAAACCTGAACTCAATTCTAACCCTAAACCTAACCCTAACACTAGCAATAACCCTAAAACTATCATAACCGTATCCTAACCATAATTCACTTCTGAACCTAATTCTAACTCTAACCCTAAACACTAAGCCGAACCCTACCCTTAACCCTAATTGTATCCAAACCAAACACCTAACTTTAATGCTTAACCTAATGTGAAACCTAACACTAACTCTAACTCTGTCCTAACACTTACCCTAACCTTAACAGTACACTAACCATAACTCTATCCTAACCCTAACTCTAAAGCTAACACTAACCCTATCATAACCCCAACTCTAAAACTAACACTAAACCTAACACTATACTAAAAATAATCATAACCTAACACTAAGCGTAACCCTAAAACATAACCCTAACCCAAAACCTATAAGTAACTCTATCCTAACCCTAACCCTAACCCTAACTCTATCATGAATCCAACACTTACCATAACCCTAAATATTAACCTTAACCCTAATCCTCACACTACCACTGAACCTAACCCTAACTTGAACCCTAACTGTATCCGAACCCAAACCCTATCCCTTAAGATAATCCTAAACTAACCCCAACCACATCACTAAAACTAACCCTAGTCCTAAACCTAATTTCTAATAGTAACTCTAACCTTAAACCTAACTCTAACCTAATCCTAAGCCTAGCTCTAACCCTAAAGAAAATCCTAAACTGAACGCTAACACTAACTCTATCCTAAACCTAATCCTAACCATAACCCTAACTCTATTCTAATCCTAACCCGAATATTAACCATAACCATTAACACTAATCTTGACACTAACCCAAACCCTAACACTAACACTAACTCTAACCCTAACCTAACTCTATCCTAACGCTATATCCTAGCCTTAACCCTAAACCTAACCGTAAACCTAAACCTATTCTAAACATAACATTAATCCTCACCCTAAATCCTTACAGTAAACCTAACACTAACTCCAACCCCTAACCCTAAACCTTCTTGTATCTACTGGTCCGCTAACCCTAAATCTAAACATTAACTCTAACACTTTCTATCTCTACCCTTAACACTAACACTAACAATAACCCATATAACCTGACCTTAACCCTAACTCTAACTATAATCCTGTCTTACTTTAACCCTAACCCTGATTATAATAAATGTCACCTTAATTTTAACACTAACCCTGATTATTTGGATTCTAGGAGTGAGATATTAATGGAAAAGATCCATCTAATGTCAAACTGTTTTGGGAAGCAGGGAACACCAGACTGTTCACACATACAGAACTCCCACCAAAACATCATTTTGGAAACCCAAGTAATTCACAAATACCCACTGTGGCAAGAATGGAACCTTCTTCAATTTCCTAAGAAAAGGCATCCATGAAGTTTGTGACTTTTCAGGTCTTTGTGCAGATGAACTGGAGAAGAGTGTTTTCTCTCCCATTCATTCTTCTGGAAACTGAGCTGGTAACACGTACTCAGCAACTAGTTTACCTTGTAGACCTGATGGTTTCTGCTCCATAATTTGTGTTTCCAAGTGCGAGCTCTTAACAGAGAAGATCCAACTAATCTCCAGCTTCTTTGGGAAGCAGGGCATTCAAATGTTTCTTCCTGTATACAGCAAAAACAGAACTCTGGATAAAATATCACTTTGGTAAAAGAAGTATTTCGCAAATCACCACTTTGCCTAGAGTGGCAACACATTCAGTCTCCTAAGAAAAACCATTGGTGACATTTGCAACATTCGAGCTCATTGCACAAAGGAACTGGAGAAAAATGTCTTCTTTCCATTCATTTCTATTGGTATCGAGGTGCAAACATGTTCAAATGCTAACCTTGACACTGTCCTAACCTTCACATTATTCCAAACACTAATCATAACCCTAACCCTAAACCTAACCTTATTTTCTAACCTTAGCACTGACCTTAAACCTAACTCTATCCTAACAACTACCCTAACACTAACGCTAACCCTAATCCTAACCCTAACCCTAACCTATCATAACACAAACCCTAACCCTAACACTATCCTACACTAACCAAACCTTAATCCTAAAAAAGAATCCTAACCCAAATCCTAATGCTAATCCTAACCCTAACCTTAACCATAACTCTATCTAATCCCAAATCTTAAACCTAATGCAAACTGTAACTCTAAACCTAACTCTATCCTAACCCTGACCCTAAACCTAACCATAACCTTACACAGAACCATAACTCTATGCTAACCCTAACCCTAACCCTAACCTAAACCTAGCTCTAAACCTAGCACTAAACCTGACACTATTCTATAAATGAATCTTACATTAACCCTAACCCTAACCCTAAATACCAACCCTTACATAAACACTAGCCCTAACTCTATTGTAACCATAAACCTAACTGTAACCCTAATACTAATCCTAATCATAACACTAACAGTAAAAAACCCTAACCTTAACCCTAACATTATGCATTCCCAAACCCTAAACCTAAAACTAACCATAACCATTACCCTAACACACTAACACTAAGAGGAACTTAATTATAACCTTAATCATTACACTAACACTAAGACTAACCCCTACCTTACCATAATGCTAAACCTAACCCTATCCTATCCCTAACTCAATGCTGACCCTAATCCTAAACATAACCTTGAACAGTAGCTCTAACACAAAACTTAACCCTAACTGTATCTGAACCCAAAATCTAACTCTATAGCTTACACTAACCATAACTAACCCTGAATCTACTGAACCCTAACCCTAACACTAAATGTACCCTTAAACTTTAATCTAAGTCTAATTCTAAATCTAACACAAACCCTTCTTAACCCTAAACCTAAAACTAAAACAATACCTAACACTATACTAAAAATAATCATAACCCTAACCCTAACTCTAAATCCTAACCATAACATAAAAACCTATAATAACTCTATGCTAAAACTAAACCTAACACTAACCCTAACTTTAACTTGAACCTAACACTTGCCATAACCCTAAACATTAACCTTAACCCAAATACTAACACTAACACTATCTGAACTCTAACTCTATCAGAACCCAAACCCTATCCCTAACTTTAATCCTGTCCTGACTCGAAACATAACGCTATTAACACTGACCCTAAAGCTAAATCCTAACCTTAACACTAACCCTAACCCTAACTCTGACATAACCCTAAGCCTAACCCTGAATCCTAATCCTAACTCTAATACTACTTCTATCGTACATCTAACCCTAACCCTAATCCTAACCCTAACTCTATCCTAACACTAACCTTAACACTTCACACTAAAGTTAACACAAACCTTAACCCTTACAGTAATCATAAAGTTAACCCTAACCTAACACTATTCTAATCCTATATACTAACCATAACCATAACCTTAACTTTAACCTTAATCCTATGCACAATCTAATCCAAACCCTCACCTTATTCCTTACAACAAATCTACCACTAACTCTAGCCTCAACCCTAAACCTTCTCATATCTACCAATAAAGTAACCCTAAATCTAAACAGCCATAAACTTTCTATGACTACCCTTAATGCTAACCCTAATGATAACCCATGCACCTGGGCCCTAACCCTAACTCTAACCATAACCCTGCCTTACCTTAACAGAACCATGAACACAATAACCCTAATCCTAATTCTAACCCTATCCCTGATTATTTCAATTCTATGAGTGACATTTTAATGGACAAGAACCATCTAAGGTCCAACTCCTTTGGGAAGCAGGGAACCCCAAAGCCTATTCACACATATATCAAAGCACAGATCTCTCACCAAAACTTTACTTTGGAAAATGAAATAATTCGCAAAACCCCACTATGCCAAGAGTAGCAACTCCTTCAGTCTTCAAAGTAAAGGCATCTGTAAAGTTTGTGACTTTCCAGCTCGTTGTGCAGAGGAAATGGAGAAGGATGTTTTCTCTCCCATTCATTCTCAAGGGAGCAGAGCTGGTAACACGTTCTTAGCAACCAGTCTTGCTAGTAGAGCTGATTATTTCTGCTCCATGTTTTGGGTTTCCAAGAGTGAGTTCTTAATGGAGAAGAACCAGCTAAGCTCCAGCTTCTTTGGAAGCAGGGCACTCCAATGCCTGTTCCTGCATACACCAAAAGCAGAACTGTGTGTAAAATGTAACTTTGGTAACCAAAGTAGTTTGCAAATCCCTACTTTGCTAGAGTGGATCCACATTCAGTCTCCAAAGAAAACCATTGGTGAAGTTTGCGACATTCCAGCTTGTTGTGTAGAGGAACTGGAGAGAGACATTGTCTCTCCCATTCATTTCCATCAGAACTGAAGTGGTAACACATTCGAATCCTAACCCTAACTCTATTCTAATCATCACAATAACCAAAACCCTAACACTAAAAATAGACCCCAACTTTAACACTGACCCTAACCCTAACTCTATTCTAAACGCTACTGTAACACTAATCTTACCTGTAACCCTAAACCTATCCCAACCCAAACCTTAGCCTTACTTCTATAGTGATCCTAACCTGAACCTTAACCAGAAACACAAAAGCTAACCCAAATATCAACACTAACCCTAACCCTAATGTTAACTGTAACTCTATCTGACTCCAAAGCCTAACACTAATGCTAACCATAACAGCAATCCTCACCCTAACTCTAACCCTAACCCTAACCCTAACCCTAATCCTACCCATTACCTTAACCCTAACACTATCCATATCCCTAACCTTAACCCTAATACTATGCAAAACCAAAGCCTAACCCTAAATATAAATGTTACACTAATGCTAACTATATCACTAACCCTAAACCAAACTCAATCCTAAACCTAAACCTAACCCTAACACAAACAATAACCCTAAACCACTCATAAACCTAACCCTGTTCATATCCTAACCCAAACTCAATTCTGACCCTAATCCTAACACTAACCCTAAGCTTAACACTAACTGTATCCGAAGCAACACCATAACTATACTGCTTACCTTAATGTGAAACCTAAGCCTAACCCTAACACTTTCCTAATCATGACCCTAACCTTAACCATACCCCTAACCATAACTCTATCCTAACCCTAACTGTAAACCTAACACTAACCCTATCCTAACCCCAATACTAAAACTAAAACTAAACCTAACACTATACTAGAAATAAACATATCCTAATCCTAACCCTGAACCTAAATGATAACACTGTCCCTAAAAATACCCATAACAATATCCTATCTAAACCCTAACTCTATCCTGAACCTAAAACTTACCATAATCCTAAACATTAACCTTACCACTAATCCTCACACAAACACTAAACCTAATGCTAAGGTGAACCCTAACTGTATCCAGAAGCATACCCTGTCCCTAAACTTAATTCTATGCTGATCAGAAACATATCACTTAGACTAAACCTAATCCTAAACCTAAATACTGACTTTAACACTAACCACAACCCCAACTGTAACCTAACCCTAAGCCTAAGTCTAACCTTAACCCTAAATCCTAAACATAGCACTAACAGTAACTCTACCCTAACCCTAACCCTAGCCCTAACCCTAATCCTAACTCTATCCTAACCCTAACCCTTAAATTAACCCTAACAGTTATCACTAATCTTAACACTAACCATAACTGTAACACTAACGAAAACCCTACGCCTAACCTAACTCTGTCCTAACCATATATCCTAACCTTAACTCTAACCCTAACAGTAAATCTAACTCTATTCTAACCATAATCCTAATCTTCATCCTAAATACTTACAGTAAACCTAACACTAACTCTAACCCCTAACCCAAAACCTTCTCATATCTACCACTACACTAAGGCTAAATCTAAACTTTAACCCTAACAATTTATTTCCCTAACCTTAATGCTGACATTAACAATAGCCCCTATACCCTGACCCTAACCATAACTCTAACTGTAAAACTGTCTTACCCTAACCCTAACCCTGAACATACTAAAACTAACCTTAATTCTAACCCTATCCATGATTATTCGGATTTTAAGTGTGAGATCTTAATGGAGAAGAGCCATATAAGGTCCAGCTGCTTTGGGAAGCAGGGAACACCAAAGCCTATTCACATGTACAGCAAAGCACATAACTCCCACCAAATCTTCACTTTGGAAATTGAAGTAATGATTTATAAGTAACAGTAAGCCCCACTATGCAAAAGTGGAAACTCCTCCAGTGTCCAAAAAAGGCATTTGTGAAGTTTGTGACTTTCCAACTCATTGTGCAGAGGAACTGGAGAAGGATGTTTTCTCTCCCATTCATTCTTTTGGAAACCAAGCTGGAAACACGTACTCAGAAAACAGTTTTCCTCATAGAGCTGATTGTTTCTGCTCCATAATTTGTGTTTCCAAGAGTGAGTACTTAATGAAGAAGAGCCAGCTATGTTCCAGGTTCTTTAGGAAGCAGGGAACTCCAATGCCTGTTCCTTCACACAGTGAAAGCAGAAATCTGGGCAAAACGTAAAATTCATAACTGCAGTAGTTGTTCGCAAATCTCCACTTTGCCTAGAGTGGCAACTGTAGGAGACACTTCCTGGACCTCGTCTTGGTCCAAGGAGTCAATATTTATAATCCCAAAGTAACGTTATTGGAATCCCATCAAATTGATTCCAATCTACCACTTACAGTGCTACCCATGGCGAAAGTAAAGACACTAAATTATATTTTCAATCACTGGGGAGTCAAGGGGCTCTAATTCCAGCCACGAAGATGGCTTTCCAGAACCAAGAGAGCAACTCAGGGCCTCACCCTGTTTTTATTCAGTGGGGGAGTGTCTTGAGGATTGACTGAGAATTGTGGGAAAGAGACTACTATGAGCTGAGCTAGGTG
>NDGM011034528.1:0-18350 GCA_002564305.1 Octomys mimax
GCTACTTGGCTGATGTTTTCTGGGCAAGCCATGATCTGAATGCGTGACTGGTAATGACCGTGACTGAGACCATCACAGTTCTGATGTGCAAGCCATCTGGCTTTCCCTCCCATTACCACTGAAGACCACCAGTGGCCTTGTTGGTGAGGTCAAGGGACACTTGTCTTATCTTCTCCCCTGCCATGTGTGGCACTGTCATTGATTTCTCCTTCCTTATAACTTGCCTCTCTTAGCTTTCAAGATACCCACACCTAAGACATTTCCTCCTACTTCTTGTCCCCATGTTCCTAGGAGATTTTTCCTTTACTTGTGGTTGCATGTTGGCATTTCCTGAGGGCTAGCCCTTCACTCTTATTCATACACTCCGCACCTTTCAGCACTTCATCTTTCTGTTTTTGCCCAATATATGCTGCTGAATATGGGTGCTGCCACCTTGTGTGGTTACTGAAATTCAAATTCTGAAAATAAAATTGAATTAATCATTCATTTCTTCATTCACCTAAGCTACACCTGAAGAGCCTGAAGGCTGCTCTTGACTATGGTGTCAGGCAGTATAGCTAGAGAATATTTCTACCATCACAGGAAGTTCTCTTTGACAGCACTGTTCTAGTTTTTGCTACATGTGTATTTCACATGTACCTTGTTATAGTTTACATCTATGTCCCCCATAGATATAGTCTATATTTATGTCCCCAAGAGCCTCAAGCACACATAGATAGGGATTTTGGAGGATGATCAGATTATGAGGTTTTACGGACGACTTGCCACTGGGTGGTAGAGTCTGGTGGGAAGAGGTAGGTTACTGTGGGCATGGCCTGGAAGGTTATTATCTCTTTTCTCAGCTCCTGTCTTAGCTCTCTACTTTCTTTGCTCTGCCATGAGTGAGCAGCATGTCCCTGCCCTCCCTTGTGCCACACTGTCCTGCCTGGACTGAAACCTCCACGAATTCTGAGCCACAAGAAACCTTTTCTCCTTTAAGCTGTGACTGTTGGGTATTGGGACCCAGTGATGAGACCTGTCTCAAATATATGGTCAATAGGATATTGGTGCATATGTGTGTGCAAAGGGTGGCAAAGAGAAATAAGGGAATAGAAGAAAAGTACTTGCAATGGTGAGTAATATACAACCCAAGTCAAACAGGCTTCAACAATGAAGGGAATGTTTGAAGCTACATGGTTAATGGTCCACGAGGTTCCCAAGAGCCATGTGTGACATCCCACAATGTTATCAAGGACCATCTCCCTACCCAACCGTCCACCTATAATATTGTCTTTACCAGAAGGCTGGCACCACTTGTGGATGTAGAGTGGCCCCCAGAAACTCCCAAAGTGACAACATTCTTCATTCCTGTCCTAAGGACAGGAGAATGGATCTTAGTCTTGGCATTTTCAGTGAAAGTCTTGAGACCCACTCTGGTTGGGTCAGCCCAGACCACAGGCCACACCTGAGCTAAGCTCTCTGGCCCTGCCTACTGCCCTGGAAATTGTATGACCTGGCCCCATGTCCAACCCTGGAGCCTGTATCAAATAGGATAAGATTCTCCTGATTCATGAAGATCTTCAGATAGAAATTGGGAGTTGTTGAAGAGAGAGAAGAGGAATATGTTGAGGATGAACCAAAGATGCACAATACAGAGGGAAGGTATGGGCTTACAGGAAGAGTAAAGAGTGGTGTTTATGTTGAATCTTCATTCTATTCATGTTTTAAGAGACTAAATACTGTCTTTTTTTTTTTTTTTTCAGTACCACAGATTGAACTTGGGACCTTGTGCTTGCCACACAGGTTCTTATGCTGCTGAGCTATTTCCCCAGCCCTTTTTTCACATTTTAGCATTTTTAATTTTATGTATTTGGTGCAAGATCTCACTACACAGCTTGGACTTGTGGTGATCCTCCTGTTTTCAGCCTCCCCAGTGCTGGGATTACAGGCATGCATCAGTATGCCCAGACTCAGTCGCTGGATCATTGGGCCCAGGGGGTGGGGCTGGTGTGACATGTGATACTGGGGATTGAGTCCCAGTCCTTGTGCTTGCCTAAGCAGGCACTTAGTCTGCTGGTCTGCCTCACTGGCCCTTCTTTTCACATTTTAGAATGAAGACCTAGGTATTTTGAGTCGACTTCAAAGAGCCAGTGAGCAGCTATAGCTGGACTGTGTTTCTGTTATGTAACCCTCTTCTGATTCAGTGCAGGAACCAGCTCCTTCCATCTTATATTTTCCTAAAGGAAGATTTGGTTTCTTGACTGCAGAACTGATAGTTTTCCAGTGTGTCCGGAGAACCAGCAAATTGGTCAGTTCTTTCAAAACTCAAAATAGAGTAGGAGAAGATCCTGTGCATTGTGCATTTGTTGGGGTATATCATTTTTCAAAATGGGAAAGATGTACAAACTGAAAGGAGGGAATGAAAGCAAGCAGAGAAAATGCAAGTGGATACAGGATCACATCTCCAGTCTAGACAGGTGACAAGTAAAACCACATCAATAATAGCACAAGACTGAGTTCAATCCCCAGTTCTGCTAATAATAATAATAATAATAATAATAATAATAATAAGGAAACAACCCACTTGGGCCCCCCCTCCTGTCCATCTCTCAGACAGGAGCTTCCTTTCCCTCAATAAATACATTCTGCTCATAACTTCCAAAAAAATAATAATAGCACAAGAAATTATTCCATGTGCCAAAATCAGAATAAAGAGCTTTTCTATAATTATTTACACTGCTTTCTTTTATGTTTGCCACTAATCCTCATTAACAAAAACATCATACTTGCAGAAGTTCTGGCAAAAATTCACTTTGACTTAGGGAGCAGAGGTTGGTAAAGCCATATCTTTTCAGAAAGTGCGAGTCAAGACAAGTATTCCAGTGGACCAAAGCTGCTTCCTTTCATAACGGCATTTACTGAGCATCTTAAATGTGAAGTTAAGAGTGGCCTTGCAAGCTCGATGAACAACAGTTACTCTATTCAGGGGGCCTTACCAACTCCATTTAGCTTTAAGTAGATTGTCACCCCTGGAGAGTCTCCAATAGAGGGCTTCCAATTTTCTCTTAAGTAATGTAGTGCTGCGAAAATGGGCTAGAGGATATTAAAATTCTCTTCTTGTACAAATACAGAAAAATATTTTTCTTTGAAGTTGCTTAAGATCATTTATTACAAAGCCAAAGCATTTGAAATATGTACATGGGAGAAAGCCTTCCTGGCAATCATTTATGGAACTCTGAGAAGTCGTGAACTAAGGAGCAGCCACTGTGATGGGTAAAAATTGTGCTCCTTAGAAAGATAGGTTGAAGTCCAGCCCTCAGACCTGAGAAGGTGACCTGGTTTGGAAATAAGCTTTGTTTGTTTGCTAGCATGCTGAGGGTCTCACTCTGTAATTCAGGTTGGTCTTGAACTTGTTATTTTGAGCCTAGGACGGCCTCAAATTCACAGCAATCCTCCTGCTTTAGACTCCTCAGGGCTAGGATTACAGATATGCACCACCATGCCCAGCTGAAAATAAAATTCTTGCAAATGAAATCAACGTGAAGTCACACCAGGCTGGAGCGGGCCCTAATCCAATGTCTGGCATTTTTATAAGAAGAGGTCATTTGTCTACAAGGACCTAGACACAGTAGGATGGCGTGCAGTGACACAGGTAGAGATCGGAGTGGTACAGCTGCAAGCTTCAGGACACCAAGGACTGCCCACAACAGAAGCAAAGAAGCGGGTGGGATTCCCCTGAACCCTCTGGTGATGCATGGCCCATTGTCACCTGGGGCTTCCAGCCTTCAGAACTGTGGGAGAATAAATTTCTGTTGTTTGAAGCCACCCAGTTTGTGGCCACTTGTTATGGCAACCCTAGGGAAGTAACATAGCCACTAAAGTGCAAGGTGTCTTTGCTAGAGCGTGACCCACCCTGTCCTCCCTGGCTCTTCAGAGAAACATGGCTTCAGCCTGCAGACTGATCCAAAGTGAGCTCCCAAGTCACACTAAGGCTACCTTCCACAGTCACTGTGTCATTTTTAAAAATCTCAATCTAGAAGAACTCCTAACTTTCTGAACTGATGCCCACCAACTGCACAACACAATTTAGAGAGAAAAGAAGAGACCCAGACTAAGAAACAATATAGGATCTAGTTTTCTGGGCCTGAATTGACCCACAAGCCCATGAAAATGTCTGTGATCTGGAGAAAGGGCATTGACTACAAGATCCACCTCTGCCCTTAGCTCACAGGAAGTCTTGAGAAGACACTTAAGCTCTATGAACCTCAGGGTGTTCATCTATAAAATGGGTCCATAGTTCTTGCCTGACCAATTAGGTTTACTTGGAGATCAAATGTGAGAGAACGGGAAGCCTTAGGTGGAAACTGCACATGAATGTAAGGCATTGATTTAATCATGCATGGCCATGAAACCCAGTCTCTTAGGGAGGGAGGGAGAGGATCCTAGGAATGAATATCAGTGCTTTCTTGCTGCGGAGCTCTGGAAGAAAGGATTTATCTGCTCAGGTTAACCAGTAAAACCAAGAGCCTTTAAGACCAAACACTGGACCAGCCAGATAGCTCAGCAGACTAAAGCACTTGCTTAGGCAGAGCGCAGTGGCTAGGGTTCAATCTCTGGCCGGCCATGTTGGCCCCACCCCTGGGGCATGCTGAGGCAGCAATTGAGCCTGAGCATGGTGGCACATGCCTATAATCCCAGCGCTTGGAAGGCTGAAAACAGGAGGGTCATTATGAGTCTGATCTGTGTAGTGAGACCTTGTAGGCCCTATATTAAAAACAATAAATAAATAAATAAAACCAAACACTTAGAGCTGGGGATACAGCTCAGTGGCATAAGCACCTGCCTGGCAAGCACTAGGTCCTGAGTTCAATTCTTGGTACCAAAAAAGAGTAAAAGTAAAAATAAAACCAAACACCTGTTCTTCATTCCTGTCTTCTGACATCCCCAGCCTGCCCTACCTCCTCTCTCCTCTAAATTACTTTTCTAACTGGGGAAATGTCTGTCCCCACTTTTCCCTCCTCAAATCTTCTCTCCTTCTCTCTTCCTTTCTCTTTCCCTCTCCTTTCTCTCCCTCTCCTTCTCTCTCTCCCTCTCATGCTCTCAAACCCTATCTTCCCTTTGAAAAGTTTCTAGTAGAATGAATTCAGTGCTCCCAGCTGTCTTGGGCATAAAGAACTCACTATGCACTTGAACAGAAATTATCTCCTTTGAAGAATCTCAACTTTAATCTCTTCCCAGGCAGGTTTTTGTGGTGTTGGAACAAAATGACACAATGCTCTTCAAACTAAAAGCCTTTTTAAAGTTTCATTGAGAGAAGCTTGCAACTTCTTTATAATTGGAGGCTTCTTTAATTGGGTGGTTGATTTTTTAAGTAATATTTGGTCATTAGGACTAATCAAATGCTCAAGAATAATCAAGTCAAGGGTTTTTTTGGGGAAGAGAGGGCAGTTATTATCTCTGACATTGTAGTGATTTAGAAAGACCTCATCCTGGCTGGATTGAAGCATTGTTCTATGTAACGTATGTCACAGTCGAGTTAGAATCAAGGTCTACCTGGGTCACCTGCATCATGGCAGACCTGGTCACAGCAGGTGACCGGCTGGGAAAGCACCGGTCTCTTTCATCTGAGGCTTCTCGCGAGGTACCGAGAAGCTGGAGTACTTTCAGGGGACTGGTGGGAAAGCCTGGTGATGAGGCTGGGCGAGAGACTGCTGGATGAGACTGAACTGTCTCTTCACAGAGGCCAACATGACCTCCCAAGACTGCGGCCCACCCCAGCCCTTCCTGACTATGGGACTTTAGAACAGTGTGAGAGCCGCCATGTTGTCAGCAGTGGGAGTGAGGACAACAATCCCCACTCTTTCCTGCCTTATCCACACAAGAAAGTGAATGTGAACAGTCTCAAAAGCAAACCCCCCACTGAACAGGAGAGGTGGTGGAACCTTTAAGAGTGGTGCCCAGTGAAGTTGTTACTGGCTCCTTTCTGTTCTCTGGCTTCTTGTCTTGCCATGTGACCTCTCCCCTTCACATACATCCCATCCTAATGCCACTGACCAGGAAGTGACACAGCCAGAAGGCTCGCGGCAGAGCTGGTGCCATGCTATTTGGGGTCTGCCTGTGAAGCTGCGAACCAATCAACTCTTTTCTTTATAAAGTTCTGAGCTTCATGCATTTTGTCACAGTAATGGAAAATGGTTGGCTGCATCGTCCAAATGAGACTTTTGGATCTCTTGCCAGGCCCGCCCTGATTGATCTTTTATTTGTTTATTTAGTTCTTTGAGACAGGGTCTAACTCTTGGTGATCCTCCTGCCTCAGTCCCCTGAGGTGCTGCGATTCTAGGAGAACTTCACCACACCTGGCTTCCCCTCCCTGCCATTGATTTTAAACCTCCTTCATAGAGGGTGCTATGCCTTGAATGTCTCCGTCTGTGACAACAAACCAGTGTCTCCCTTGGTTTGTCCATGTTTGTCTCTCAACAGCCCCCACCTTGGTTCTGCTACTCCTGAGTCCACCCAGGTCTTGTTGCCTGAAGACAAAGCCCCAGACCAGGGCCAGGTGAGGGGTGGATGGCTCTCGGCTCCAGCATCCCCAGCACTCTGCTTTACTCACAAGTAAGGGCTCCCACCGACCGCCCCTTCCTGGATGCTGCCTCCTGTGTGGCCATTTCTTAGGGATGGTGGAGATCACACTTCACCTTTCTGCTTCTGATGGAAAGATCAGAATAAAACAAGCTCTGGCCAGGGCGTGTACCTCACTCCTGTCCAGTTGCTATTCATTTCTAACAGCTGAAGAAATGAAAGGGTCTGCGCTGTGCCCTGGGATGGAGGGATCACTAGATCCCACAGCATCTGTCCCAGCAGCTGGAGGTCACCGATCCGGGCTTTTGGAGTAACTATCCTCTGCAGGGCTGCGGGGGACCATTCCTCAGAGGTGCTGTCTCCTTCCTCGGCACCCTGTTCTGCAGAGCTGGTAAGAGGGGCAGCAGTAGGGCACAAGAACCCAGGACAACTTGGGAACTGTTCTGCTCACAGCCCTTCAGGAGGACAGCCAGGCATTTTTACTCCTGCCAGTGTCTATAGCCACCTGCAGCCCTTGTTGCAAATGACCCACCAAGGGCAGAAGGGAAAGCCCTACCCCTCCCTAGCAGTTCTGGGCCAGCCTCCAGGGCAGGTGCAGAGGTCCCTGGGCAACTCTACCCCATTCTGTTCAACCTGATGAGTTTCATCAGGAAGGCTGGACACTCTGGGGCCTGCTCAAAGAGCCACCACCGAACCTGGGCATAAGGATCCAGTTTCCCATGAGCTCCTCTGCCCGGCGTCTACCTGGTTCTTCCAGGTTCTCAACATGGGAGCTTGGAGGCATGCCAGCTCCTCCCTCTTCTCCTGCTGCCCCAGGCCTTCTTTCAACTCAGCCTCTCCGGTGCACTCCATCTCATCACTGTCATCTGAGTCTGTGCCCAGTTGTCTGGCCCCACTGTTACCCCCATCCACGCCCACTGCCCTGAATTAGATTTGCACCCTGTAATTTTCCCTTCTCCAACCCATCCTTCTACACTGACCATAGAATTGGTTTCTAAACTCGAACTTGTTTGTGCCACTAACCTATGCAGAACCCCAGGGCCTCTATTTCCACAAAACTCCTATACCCAGAGCCCTGCAGGACCCGGCACAGGGGCACCTGCTGCCACCACCCACTCTTTGCCACGGTCCTTTCCACCACACTGCTAAGCTTCCTCAGCGGAGCCATCTGCCCTATTCTCACTGCTTAAAATTTCTGAGATCCAGATGGGTGTGAAAATTGACATATCCACTTAGTTACCTGCCCTTTGAAGAGCTGTTGAGAAGTCACTATAATTAATGACAACTTGGATCAGAGAAACCAGCATGACAAGTGGCCAGGGTGACAATCAGTTTTGCAAGGGAGGCAGCAGGAAAAGGAGAGAGATTTGCTCTGCTGTTTAGACCGCGGGGGAGCCCGGGGAGACAAGAGGAATGATCAAAGTTGTATGTTACCAAGATCTGTCCAGAAGTCCTGCAAAAAATGGACTAGAAAACAATGAGACTGGAAGGAAGACAGGAGCAGGAAGCAGACTTTAGAAGCAGAGATATCTCAGAGGACACCTTGTAGATAGATATGGAAGTAATGTGCTAGTTAAGTGCCATGGGTACAGAGCAGAAGGGGCCGAGTTTTCTGTCAAGGGTAAATGTTTCAGGCTTATTATCCATTTCTGTCATACAACGCTATGTACTTCTGCTGGTAGAGTAGCCCGGAAGCAGCCAATTTGTGGACAAATAGCTGTATTCCAATAAAACTTTATTTATAAAATAAACAGTGGGCCCGATATGGCCTATGGGTCACAGTTTGCTGGTACCCAGCATTTTCTTAACCAGAATTCTGTACTAGCTATAGTACAAATACAGAGTATCAGAGTCCTCAGCTGAAAGTTGGCAGGAGTGAGTGCATTAAGGAAAACAACAAGGGTCCTGTGGATCCCAGTTCCCACTTTAGCAGAAACCCGTCTCCATCCATAGCCCCACAGGGCTCCGCCTATTGTGGAGTTTGGGTGTGAGCTGCCCCATTGGGCATGGAGCCAGCGGGCAGAAGCCGTGGCTGCTGTAGTATGTGGTCACTTTCTGGCTCCAGAGTTGATATCTGCCTTACTATCCACTTTAACCCCCATTTTGCTTGTGGTTGTCCTCTTACCCCAAAGCCCTTCAGTACCTGAGACAGATGAATGTCTTGAAGATCTTCCCTAAAGGCCATTGCACAACCCTGCTGCACAACTGAGTGCAATGTCCAATCCTTTCTAATGAGCATTCCCCCCAACCCAAATCTCACATTTAATTGTTTTTTATGTAGTTAGTACAGAGTCTACAGGGTCTCACTACACAGCTCAGGTTCATAGTGATCCTCCTGTTTTCAGCCTCCCAAGTGCTGGGATTACAGGCACACGCCATCACACCCAGTCTCAATTGCTTTCTCAACACACCCTGGGGGCGGGGCCAGCACAGCACACCAGGGGATTGAACCCCCAGCCCCTGCATCTGCCTAAGCAGGTGCTTTAGTCTGCTGAGCTATCTGACCAGCCCTTTAATTGGTTTTTAAGTCCTCTTGTTGCCACATTCATGGACGCCTAGCACAGCTTAGGCACCGTGGGTTCTTTGAAAGTAATCAAGACTCAAAAAACTAAAAATCTGAATACATAAAGAGGATGAGACTTTAACTGATCCCAGGGGAAGCTTTGCAGAAGGGTGACAACTGAGAGGTGCAGTAGCACTCTCCAGGGGCCTGGGGCTGAAAGGGCTGTGCTCTGGAAGTGCCCTGGCTTGGGGACACTGAACCGGAGCTGGATGGATGGAACGCTGTGGTGGGCACTGGCTGGGGTGAGATGAGAAAGGTTGAGGGGGCATTAAATACCCGGCGAAGACAATTCAGGGGGCCTCTAGGCACACGGCCTTGATCAGAAACAAATAACAACTGAGCCCCACACTTTGAATATGAAGCTTTTCATATTAAGATTGAAAAAATCCCATCCTCTCGCTTTGTTTGCTCTCACAAAGCTTCACCTGTGTCTCAGAGACAGAGCTTGTCCTCACAGCACCCCGTTCTGTTCCAACTGCTTTTTTGAGTGAAAGTTGTTCTTTCGGTTAAAGGTGAATTTCCGACCTCATTTACCTATTTCTCTGCGTTGCCAGCCGCGCTGGGGAGATTTGCATGATGAGAAGCGGGAAGATGAAGCTGTCTTCTCCCGGGAGAAATGATCTGTGCCCTTGCGATCTGGAAATCACTCCAAGCTCGTGCTTTGTGAGAAAGTCACAGACAGCTCCCTGAGCGGAGCCAACGTGCCCGCCCACGAGCGGCTCGCTTGCGTTGGGGCATCCGTTATTAGCTGGAGTGCCCCTCTCACACGGCTTTGGGGAAGAGAAAGGAGAGTTATGGGCCAAGGTCACTGCTGGGCATTTGTCTTTTTCTTCATTAAATAGTTATTAAGAACTGATTAAGTGCCGAGCACCAGGCGAGATAGAGAAGAAGCACTCAGCACACTGCAAAATATAAATCCTGCCTCCCTAGAATGTAAGTTCAGGGGCACAGAGACTTCATCCATCTGATTCGCTGCTCCATTACCAGCCTTTGTTTTTAAACAGTATCCAAAGTACTGTAGGGGGATTGGTCCCTATTCACTACATGAAGAAATAAGTGAATGAAAACTGGTTTGTTTTCATGGGAAGAGTATCAGACGACTGGGCTTCCATCCTAGACGCTGACTAGAAGCAAGCCTGTTTCCTCACCTCTACAAGGGACTTGCTTGACCCCAGGAAATGGAAAGGTTTGATCCTAGCAATGGTGAGCACATGCAGCTCCATATCACAGCCCCATCTGTGTTAATCCTCCTGAATGAGAAAACCCACCCAGGGAAAGGTTATAAATGTCATATTTTCTAAAAGGTCACCATCTCCTGGTTGGGCCTCAGATAGCGCTAATTGTTACTCTAACCAGGGCAAACTAAGAAGCCAACAGGATAGAGATACTGGCATATAGACTAAATAACCGGGTCTTTTTATGGGTCTGTCTTGGTGAGTGTTAAGAGGCGGAGCAGGGGCAGAACCCCCACACCCTCTAGCACAGCATACGGCACTAGTGATGGAACTTTCTCTGGCACCCGAGTTGCATAATCAGCGGAATGATCAGCAGCGAGCTGGCCGGCCACCCAAGCTGGCCTTTGCTTTTTGGTCAAGTGAGCCCTCACAATGGCCAGCAGGCCGGTCCTTCCTGGGTAGCTGTAGCACCTCAGACAATAGACCCACCAAGGACGTCAGTCCTGTATTTATCCGCCCAACAATGGCTCAGTTTTGCGCTGCAGCATTATTCAAAGCCCACTTCGAAACACATACCAATGCCCTCCCACCCCCATCCCTGCTGGGGACTTTGAAAGAGGTCGCAGTGCAGCCAAGCTGTGTTGTGACAAGGGGTTTTATTCCTGAGCGTGAGCCAGAGGCCAGCAGAATCTCCACCACTGCGCTCAAGCATCAGGTGAATTTGTGGGCAAAACAGAGCATGTGTGCACAGCCTGCATCACTCCATGGTTCCAGAATACATGGCGTCCGCCAGACTTGGTCATAAATGTAGGCCAAGGAGGCAGTTGGACCTGAGATGGTTTACAATGTGTTGTTTACATAAAAGTATCTTTCTCCCCCTGACTCTTCTTTCTTACTTAAAAGGAAATAATTTCCACTCTTGGAAATTATTGGAGGTACCTGGTCCTTAAAACTTCCTTGTGAATAAAGGAAGTGTGGAAGGGCTTGGTATTGTTACCATTGTCATGTCTTCAACACTGTCATCATTGGCAACAAAACTGCTTTGGACTAGCATTGAGGGTGACAAGGAGCTGTTACCATCTGTCATTTGATCTGAGCCACTGAGGCACATGTGGCACCGATTCCCATATTGATGGATGGGAAACAGATGCTCAGAGGGGTTAAATGACTTGTGGGAGGTCAGCTAGCATACAGTGGAGCCAAAGGCTCTGCAGTGGAGACAGACCCAAGTCTCAGCGTTCTACGTCATCTCTCCTACAGTATCTGAGGCAGGTGGTCACCTACCTCCAGCATGGCTGCATCCAGAAATGACAAACTTGCTTCTTCACAAGGGAACTGCTCCTTCTAGCATTGGTGGGACCCCACTGTGAATTCTCCCTTACACTGTGGAACCTGTGGTGGAGTGACAGCTGGTGGTCAACTTGTAACACCCAGCTGACCTGAACCACTGTGGTGCTTGCTGAGTGTAGAGGGCCCACCTGAGGGTTGTTGCCAGCAGCATAAGGGGCAGAACTAGAGAAGAAGAAAGCTGCTGGGAAGCTCTGGGGAGCCTGGAGGAGCTTGTCATGCTGGCTTTCCTGATGAATTCAGCTGTTCTCATCATCAAAGGAGCTCAGGACCTTATTATTGCTGAGAATGGCTATGGTTCACTTTAGGGGAGCTCTGGTCCTTCCTTTGAGCATCGCTTCCTGGCTCTAGCATGAAAGATGTTGCACAGCTCCGTCTCCTGGAGAAGCTTGTCTCATTGGCTTCCTGATGGGAACTCAGCTCCCCTCATTGCTGGTGGGGCTCAGGACCTCACTGTCACTGAGGATGGCTATATCACTTTTCAGAGGAGCTCTGGTTCTTACATTGAGCCTCACTTCCTGGCTCCAGTGCAGATCCCTCAGCCTGCTGGCACAGATCCTTCGTCCCACTGGCACAGACTTTCTAGCTTCTACCACTGACCTTGGGGCCTTCCCAGCGCAGATCCATGAAGTAGGCCTGCATGAGACATTGTTATGGGTTCTTGGCCTCCAGCTGGATTTGTGCGACACATTGTTCTGGGCTCTAGGTCTTCAGCTGGATTCATGTAGGACATTACTGTGGGATCCAGGCTGTTGGCCAGATTCTGTGGTATTTAGTGTGTGGACAGATTTCCTACACTCTTTTTATGTATGACCTTTTGGGTGAGTATTATAAAATAATATTATTAAGTGTCCTTATTGTATTGTTTTCCCTTGCAGGACCCCAGAGTACCACAGAACCCAAGCCTGCCTCCCTGTGCTTTATGTCCAGTGTTGATAATTCTTCCTCCTTAACCATATATGAGAGTCAAGTTCTTCTCTATAGCAATCTGGTATGTGTCTCAAGATAACCCCGCGCCTTGTACACATACAGCTTCCTCTTCAGCCAAACAATCCCCCAACTATTATTGTCATCCTCATTTAAAAATGTTTTAAATTGTTAGCATTCCTCTTAAAATGGCATGGTCAAAATTTAACATAATATTCTACCTGTGGCTTAAGAAACAGAACTATTGCTACCATTTTTTTGTTTTCTGGATTAGAGTGCTTTTTGTCAATGGATGCCACCAGAGCCTTCATAAGCCATTTGATCTAGTCCCTACCAGAATAATGGCATATGGACAAAGTAAGATTTGATTAGAGGAAATCAAGAAAACATAATATTCTGTGATAAAAAAGTAACCCTGGGGGTCAGGGAGATGGCTCAGTAGAATAAGTGCTTGCCTGGCAAGGACAAGGGCCTGAGTTCAACCCCTGGTTCCACCAAAAAAAAAAAAAAAAAAAAGTAACCCTGGGGACATTATCGTTATACCCTTGTAGTGTCAGTTAAGCTAAAAGGACAGAGTCAGACACTAAGGCCTCAGTCAGCCCTCATGCCACATGCCAACTTTCTCTGCCCTCCTCTGTTCTTTGCACATGTCCCCCTAACTTCAGGGACCTCACGCAGGAAGCTTGTTAGAAGAGATGCCCTGGCCCTCTCTGAGTCTCCAGAGAGGGGGCCAATAATTACCTTTTTAGTAAGTTTCCCAGAACATCTGCTGCTGCTGCAGGTCTGTAAACCACCCCTTGAGAATAACTCCCTCCAGGGATTGGGAGAAGGAAGATAAATCTGGGCCCCTGAATAACTCTGTAGAACACAGGTGCCTCACCACCCTAGAGCAGTCAGCCTCTCAAATAAGAGACAGACTCATCTCCTAGGGTTACCAGATTTAGCAAACGAAAACAAAGGGTGTACAGTTAAGTTTGAATTTCGAATACACAATGAATAATTTCAAATTTTGTATGAGAACTATTTATGCAAAAATATTGTTATCCATCTGAAATTCAAATTAGGCAGGTATCCATGGGATCGCTTTGCAGCAGCGGTTTCACCTTCCTCCTCACTAATTCAGCGTCACTAATTCCATATCAAGATCCGGGGCCTCACACAGGGTCTGCAGCACCTTGCCTGTGTGGGGTCCTTAGTCTCTGATAGAAGAGAAATCATGATGTTCTCCTAGAGTCAGTCCTGGGTATTGGCCCAGACCCAACTCTCTTCTCATCTCAGTGTTACTTGCATTTCCCTTCTTAAACTTGCCTGTGCTGAGGGCAGAGACAGTCTCTTAAGAGCTAGCACAGGGCCTGGAAGAGAGTAAGTCACTGCTGTGGGTTTTTTGATCCTCCAAAAGTCAAGAGCTGGAAACCCTTCTGGACTCATATGCTAATGATGTTTGGAGGAGGAGCCTTTGGGAGGTAACAAAATTGGATGAGGGCACGAAGATGAGCTCCCGTGATGGCATTAATGGCTTTATAAGAAGAGGAAGAGAGGCCTGAGCCTGCAACTTGTTCTCTTGCACTAAGTTATGAGGCAGCAAAGAGGTCCCTGTCAGACACTGGGGCAAGCCCTTGGACTTCCCAGCCTCCAAAATCATAAGCCAAAAAATTATATTCTTTATAAAGTACCAGCTGCAGCAACAGGAAGCAGACTAAGATGGTCGCTGATACCTGTTTGTGATGTAAACATCTGTATTCAGCTGGCCTCTTGTGGGCATGCTGGGGCTCGAGACTGACCTGGAAGGCTGCTCCCTCGGGGCTGGCATTCAGGTTGCACTGGCGCCCGGAATTGCACCCAACCCACACACCACTCTGCTGAACTTGGAAGATGCTAGGAAAACTAGGCAATAGGCAAATGAGCATTGCTTGAGGAAAAGGAAGGAGATCCCAGTTCATTCTCTCTTCAGTGCCTCTGATCAGCTTGCGGGAAATGGCGAAGGAGTCCCTGAGACAGAATTCTCTAGGAGGCTGGGTAGAGACAGCATCAAAGCTCTGACCCTCGACAAGGCCAGAGGTCAAAGGGTAATCAAAGTTTAAGCTCTAAAGATACAGTCCTGATGAATTAGATAGGTTCTGTCCCAGGAAAGTGGTTGCAGAAGTGGCTTTGAAGGCCCCAAATGTGAGGAGCTCAGGGCAGATCTGCATATAGCCCTGTCCACAGGAGTCTCCTGCCTCACTCTAAAAGAGCCACTCTAGTGCGCAGAGTGGGACCCACCTTCGGCAGCTCCCGGGACCCAGCGCTGTCTGTATCCCCAACACCATCATGGACTCTGTCCCCATGGAGGCACTGCCCACATTGATGGGTGTGTGAAAAGGGCAGTCAAGGGCTGGACCTTAGACCTGGGAACACAGAGGCATCTTTGAAGGATTCCTGGGCCTGCACCGAAGAAGTTGGCATGGAAAAGTGTGAGCTGGGCTCTGGCCCCTGCTGCAAACAGTGGTACTCCCTGCATTCCTGAGCTGGGATGTACGACATGCCCAAGATGCAAAATTATTTTTCTCTTGATTCTTTGAAGCTGAATTCTGCCCACCTGCTGGGACTCTCCCCCTGGACTTGGGGTTCTGGCCATCCTTGACCTGGATTCTTCTGTTTGCCTACCAGAGCCTCAGATGTCAGCTCACATTCTGCCCATCTTGAGTGCCCAGTACCCATCTGGCCATAAGCCACCACACTGGCTTTTCTCAGAAAACCTGTCAGGACCAGCCAAGAGCAGTAGCCACCAGCCACCACCTCCTCTGCCTGGGGCATGGTGCCAAGAATGCGGTGTTCTTTTTCCCATTGTTGTCCATTCATTGACTTTATTCCTTTTGTTATTTCCGGATTTGCCTCAAAACGATTTTAAGGTAAATTTATTTTCCAACCTTCACAAAAAACACTATGAGGTAAGGACTATGAGGGTTATTATTTTTCCATTTTAAAGTCCACAAACTGCTGTTTAGAGAGGGGAAGAAGCACAGCCAGTGAGCACAGGTAAGGGCAGAACTGGGGTTTGAACTTGGGTCATTTTGATTTTAAATCATGTCTCTTTTCCTGAGTAGACTTAAAAAATAAAACTAGGAAGCACTGATAATAAAGGTACAGTCAGGACAAACTATAGAGGGCTGTATCCCAGGTTTATCAGCACACCAGCTTGCAAGGCGCTTAATAAAATCCCTTCCCTGGGCTCATGAGTCTTCCAAATGTTGCTGCAATCCAGTTGAGCTGAGTGCTGCGCAGTCCTTTGTCCTTCGGCGCTCACATCTCCCTGGGTGGACGTCACTCTCCGCATCCTGTTGGAGAAACCAAGGTGTTCAACCAGGCCAAGGTCCCAGGTGGGAAGATGGAGAAGATGGAAGTCCAGCCCCACTCTCTCTGGCCCTCAGGGGCCAAGGTGCCCGCATCTAGCGCTTCTCATCACTCTGAGTGCATTTTCGAAGACACAGATCTTTGAGCTCCATTCCTGACCTTGGTGATCAGAATTGCTGAACGTGGGGCCTAGGCATGCACTTTCCCCCCAAACTCCCCAAGCGACATTAATGCCACTGTCCCCAGGCAGAAGTGGGGGAATAAACATGTTCAGCACCTGGTGTACCTGGTGACCAGGAGCAATGGAATGGAATTACAGGCAGCAGTTACCTGACTTCGCTATGCAGAATTCTCAGCGTCACGCAGAGTCAAGGTCACTCAACGGATGAGCACTGGAGGCTTCTGATATTTGGCATTTATACACTAAAATGAGTCTATGGCTAGAATTGACTGAGGACTGTAAGTCAGCATTCAACTGAGAATCTGGCTGCCACCCTGCCTCGGTGACAAGGATGGCTGGGGATCCTGCAATTTGGGAGAAAGCCTGGCTTCTCCATCACCCGTTGGTGCCGTCTCCAGCTTGCTGTGCTTTCCAATTGCTGCTCTTCCTGCTCTGACTGTGTGTACTGGGAATTCAGCTCCAGCTGCATCCATGGGGCGTGTGGTGAGGGGCATGTTAGTCCCACAGAGTGAATGATGCCAATTCTGCATTGACCATGTGCACCAACCATACCCATAACTAAGCTAAAGTTACAGATACTGTGATTGTATATGAGCCATCTGTGCCCTGCTGCCAGGTCTGATTTGTCGTGGCATGACTAGCATCACACGATCCCTTTCCCACCGGAAACTGGGTCTGCGTGGAGCAACGGGCCTTGGGATCTTTTGTCTTGGCCAAAGTTGATTCCCAGTCAATAAAGTTTAAGAGCTGTTAGCCTAAAGACCTCAACTCCTAAAGCTGGAGGACCCTTGCACCCAGTCAGGTACCCTCAGGAGGTACTATGGCAGCAGTGGCTCTAAAAGGTTTGCCATCACTGGGCTACAGTGTCTCTAACCAGCTGGACTCAAGAGATCATTTCTTTAGATTTTTAAGACAAAGGTCAGGCACATGGACAGTGGCTGCCTGCCCAGTAATGTGACATTTCATTTACCACAGCCTAAGCGCGTAGCTTGTATGTGTTAATATTGGATTATTTCCCTTCATAGTTAGCTGCCTCCTCACTTCACTGTTGCCATGGTAACGCTTCTCAAACACCACTTCCTACTCTGAATACACAATGTAAACAATCTGCAGTTGAATATTTCCCAATTTAGGGGTTTGGAGTCAAAGCCTACAAGCCTGCCATTAGGAAAGCAGGTGAGCCACCAAGGCCGGGAGACTCAGGGGCTCATCATGGGGTGGCCACCCCAGGTTATGACAGCTGGGGAGGGAGGTCACAAAGTCACTCAGTAAGTACTCCGCTCTTTCTTTCAGGAGCATTTAGCATGGGGGGAGGGCGGGGGCTTGGAGAGATGCATAGACCTAGCAGGGACCCTCGGGATGAGGAACCTCCAGAGCTGAGAAGTGAGGTCACTTTCCTGGTGTCACACAGATGGCAGCAAAGTTAAGATCAGAGCCAGGTTTGTCCTGAAAATGCTCTGCCAGTGTGTGCTGCTTCACAGCCCTCACCCTGCACTCACTGGGCATGGTGCTGGGTGTCCTTGCTTTCTATCCACTGAGCCTGGATGCAGTCACTGTCAATGTCAGCACAATGTCTGCCAGCCTGGCCAGACCCACTGGCCAGCCTGCAAGGGCTCCGAAGACTGTGTTCCCTCTGCTAAGGAAAGCAGGGCCTCAGCATGCAGCTCTCGGGTCAGCACAGGACCCGATTAGCAGCCTCGTTGTTTTCTTTCTGTCAAAGGAACTGTTTTTATTTCTAGTCTGTGTCCACACATAGTAATGCATGCAATTTCCACATAGTTGTAAGTAAGGCAAGGAGATTGTCATTCTTTTTTCAATAGGAAAACCTCAGGCTATGTTCTTTCAACTTCATAGCAACCCTTAGAAGCCTTTGACTTCTGAACAAATGATCACTTGATTTTTGTGTCCTTAGAAATGAACCAAATGACACAGCTTTGGAGCATTGGGAGGAGGGGGAACATCAAAGATTTTAACAGACAGAAGCCAGGCTCATCCCTAGTACAGGGACCCCAGGGTCTGCTCTATGAGGCCATGAGAACTTGGTTTCTCCTGGTTGCAAAATTACGTGTGGAGGTTTGCCTATTGTCTATGGTCTGAGGGACACCTCTCAGGTTTCCCTAGTGGTGCCTGCTATGGGCACAGGATATGTAACAATGTCTCAGAGGGGTCGGCCTGGCCTCCAGCTTCCTATTCTGATCCAAATCTGCTGGGTCTCCCTTGTGAGCCCCCCAAGGTCCTCAGTATTTTAACCATGAAAGGAAAAAAAAAA
>NDGM011034530.1:0-11684 GCA_002564305.1 Octomys mimax
GGCTCAGTAGAATAAGTGCTTGCCTGGCAAGCACAAAGGCCTGAGTTCAATCCCTGGTTCTGCCAAAATAAATAAATACATACATAAAAAATAAACAGCAACTTAAAAAGGACATTTCAGGAACAATTAAGAAAATTTCAACATGGAATATTATATGATATTATTTGTTCAGTGTTAAATTTCTTGTGGGAGAATTCTTCAGTAAAAGATATAGATGTTCAGGGGACTGGGGAGATGGCTCAGTGGAATAAGCGCTTCCCTAGCAAGCTCAAGGATCTGAGTTCAATCCCCGGTTCCACAAAAAAAAAAAAAAAAAGATATAGATGTTCAGAGCCTTGGTGCTGAAAGATCACTTTTTCTAGAGGGAAAAAAAGTAACTGGCAAGCTGTTTTTTGTTTTGTTTTTTTTTTAATTTCAGACTTTTTGTTGAGGAATTTAGAGATGTTGGGACTGTTTTATTCCTTGGTTTGGGTGGTAGTATCACAGATGAGTTTGTATTAGGTATTTTCTATTTATGTTAATAAAATTTCATTTAAGGAGTACTACTGTAGGTAGTAAGGAATTACTCAAAAGCGCTCCGGGTTGGCTTAGCCTCCTATACATGAGAATGAAAAGAAAGGCACATCTGTATCAGAGAATGTGTCCCCACCCACCACACTATCAAAAATAGAAGGGTGAGAGCTACAGACCTCGGAAAAGTTTCTGGGCGATGTGTAGAGGGTTTCCAAAGCGGAAGTTCTCCCCACTGAACAGGGCTAGGATGAGCTCATTCTGCTGCTCCGTGCTGTCTGAGGGAAAGTGAGGCAGAAACTGCTGCAGGTGTTTACGCTGAGGGTCGCTTAGTACTTCCTGCCACGTGGAGAGGCTGACAACATCAAAGAATATCTCAGGCTGGAAGGATTTAGGGAAAAAGCAAAAAACAGAAAAATAAGTGTTTAAGTTTGTGTGTGTTCGCACATAGGAAGGTACATAATACATACCTCATCATTTCTAAAGTACAGCAGCTTTCAGGACATTCACATTTGCAATGCAAACATCACTGCACCCAAGATTTTTAAACAGACTAAAATTTACAATGATCTCTACTCAATTCTCAAACTTAGAAACTTTTTTTTTTTTTTTTGGCCAGCTCAGCCCGCCCTTGGGGTGGCAGTGGCTGGCGCATCGTGCAGTGCTGAGGATCGAACCATGGTCCTTGCACTTGCCTAAGCAGGCACTGTACAGTCTGCTGAGCTATCTTGCCAGCCCAAACTGAGAAATTCTAAAGATGACATGTAACGCACAACCTGGCATCCACAGTAAATAATAATTCCAAGGAAAATTATTTCTGTAGAAAGATTCCCATTTGGAATACATCTGTCAATAAGAGTACGATGGTAAACATCTGACATCACCTTAAACTAAGAAGAAAAGACAAACATGGGGAAACAACCAGAGCCAAGGTCATTGCTAACAGAGCAGTAGGGTGGAGTTGAGTTTAACTCCCTGCTACACACTGGCTACACATGTGGCAAAGTCTCCCTGCTAGACTGCCACACATGCTAAGAAGGGGGAGGGGGACACACGCACATCATTTTCAAGCAGTGTAGAAGTGAGAACATGGACAGAATCATACAGAGCCGGGGATGGCCCATCAGAGGTGGATATCTAAGAAAGGTAAAAAGATGAGGGAAGGAAAAATGACGGAAAAGGCGTTAAGAAATTCACAGAGCAAAACCATAAAAACAAAGGAAAGGCTAGCAGAGACCTCTGGAAGAATGGAGAGAAGATGGAGAAAGGTTAAATGGTACTCGTGCTACTACCTTAGGCAAGGGATGCATGTGCATTTTTTCCCTTGTTTTGTCTGTGTATCTCTGTTGCTGAGTTTGTTTTTGGTTTGGGGTAGGTGCTTGAGATGATTATCTCATGATATTGCCCAAACTAATCTTGAACTTCCGAGTTCCCATCCCAGCCCACTGAGTAGCTCAAAGGACAGGCATACACTAAACTGTCTAGCTCACACGCATGTTTGACTGTTGTCTGAAGTGTACATATAGAGTCTGCCCCAAAAACGTATGTACACTTCAGCAGTTGGCCACCCTAATATCTGGAAGCTAATGGCCACCCTTGCAAGCATCTCTTGTAATTGTGGAGACCAAAGGTAACTTGTATTAATCTCATGATGCTATTAATTTAGTATTAAAATACACACATTTTCCTTTTGCTAATATACATTTTTTGGCAGACTCTGTATAAACACTTTAAGCAATAGTACAACACGCATGTGAGCTAGACAGTTTCGTCTAGACCTATCTTTTCAGTGAGCTGAGGTGGGAACTCATAAGTTCAAGGTTAGTTTGGGCAAAATAGCACAATAATCAACTCAAACTCCTGCCCAAACCAAAAAACAAACTCAGCAACAGAGAGAATGCAGGAGGCAGAAGACAGCAGGAAGAAGCACTACATTTGTAAACTGTTAAACAACCATTAACTTAATCCTAAAGACAAAGGAAAGCCATGTGAAGGGTTTAAGAAGGAAACAACAGGAAACCCAACCAGCATCCATGCACAGATGTATCAATAGCAACTCTTATTTCATGTCCAAAGACCTCTCCTACAAGCCTAGTTTTGCATCCCATTTTCTTCCCAGCTTCTGGCACAGAACAGACACTGAATTTTTTTTTTCTTATGTGCTGACTAAAGAGCTTTTCTTGTAAGAATATTCAAGGAAAAATGGGCAAGATTGGACAACATGGCTACACCTCATTTCAAAAAAAAAGGTATATATACAACAGCAGTACAAGTGCTGTACAGGTGAAAGGATCATAGAAGCACACAAGGGTGGCTTCCATTTTACCTATCAAGGTACTGTTAAAGAGAATCTAAACAAATGTGACTGAAATAAATTATATTGTAAAGCAGAATGACGCACAAGCAACTGCTTGTTACAGTCTCCATCTATCTGTATGCTCCCAATACAGCAAGTCAAGGAACGTTGATGCTTAAATCAATGTTTCCATGTACACAGTGCCTTGCACGTAAGCGCTTAATAAATAGCAGCCACCTCACAAACAATGATTACACGTCTTGCTCTCCACACGGCCAAAGGCATCTTGAAATCCTATCTCAGGACACATTCTAGCCAGGGGGTTACCTTGCAGATAGAGGGAGTACATCAGGGTTTTGTTTAACGATTCACAATAGGATAACCATTTTAAATAAACACATATATAATTCTCTTAAAAATATATAGTTTTTTAGATTAACAACAATTATTTCATTAAAAACAGAGCTTATATGATGCTATCAAGTTATTCTGCCATGTCATTAAACAGGCAGACTGTAGCATATATTCTTTCTTTAATCAGAATACTAAGTAGACATGCTTTAAAATAAAAATGAGGTATCACTCTGCCTGAATTTTAAAAAAAATTTTTTTCTTTTTATTTATTCAATACAGGGTCTCACTACGCAGTTCAGACTTGTAGTGATCCTCATCTCTCAGCCTCCCCAGTGCTGGCATTACAGGCGTGCAACACCACACCTGGTCTTTACACTTGCCAGGCAGGCGCTTAGACCACTGAGCTATCTCCTTGGCCTTTTTTATTTTTGGAGACAGGTTCTCGCTATGTAACCTAGGCTGGCCTCAAATTTGTGATAATCCTCCTGCTTCAGCCTCCCAAGTGCTAGGATTACAGGCATGTCCCACAATAACTGGCCTCTTGAAATATTTTTTAGAAAGACAAGAATCCTGAAAGACTGCAAGCTTGTAGAATGGGACAGGTACTTTCCTGAGGAAGCTGGCAGAGGGGCAATGTTTATAACACTACTTACATCCTCCAGAAGGTCTTCGGGCAGGCTAACTCTGGTGCCTCCTAACAGGCAGTCCTCCATAATCCTGGTTCCATGGCCATCTCCACACGGGCCAAGTTCCAGAGGGTCTGTCAGCATATGGTCCAAGGAATCCATTACTGCTTCTCCACTGTACCCTAGACACATACATGCATTTTGAGGCAGAAAGAAGAAATCTTAGAATGTGGCTGATATTAACACTCTTCTAGAACATATTCAACCTTAAATCTATTCTTACATCTGTCCTTCTACCCTAAGATAACCCATTCTCCTTTGTTTCCATACTGTATTCCCAGTAGAATTTTCATGTCTTTCCTAGGAGGGTTCTTTTCTCAAAATGCTTCTATAGTAACTCCTAAATTCATAAATTTCTTACACTCTCATTTTACAAAAGCATAAAATGAAACTCAGAAACTAAATGCTAAGCAAATTAGTCCATAATTTAAAGTTCCCAGGTCAATAATCTCTCCAATACCAAGTAATTTGTTTTAATAGTTGTTCTTTTAACAATTCTTTTTTGTTTTTTGTTTTGCGGTACCAGGGATTGAACTCAGGACCCTGTGCTTGCCGGGCAAGCACTTACTCTACTGAGCTATCTCTCCAGCCCCATTTTAACAATTCTTGTTACAATGCTAGCTAGAAATCCACATACCTATTAGTAAAGCTCATGTGTAAAGTAAGTTACTCAGTTACTTCATGAAGACCTATTAAGTCCCAGACCGTTCACATACCTCATCTGACTTTTACAAATGTACTTATGACACTGGTTCTATAGATAATAAAACTGAGGATCAAAGTAGGTAAGTAGCTGGGTTGCACGCCTGTGATGCCAGCACTTGGGACGCTGAGAGAGGCTAGCCTGAGCTACGTGGTGAGTTCAAGGCTGGCCTGCACGCACCACAAAACAAGACCCTGTCTCAAAAAACCAAACTCCCCTCCTTCCAAAAAAAAAAGCAGATAACCTGCCCAATCCCAAAGGCAGGTTTGAAACTCTTATCTGCTTGCCTGCAAACTAATATTCTCAACATTATATGCACACTACCTCTCCCATAAACTCTCAATTTAATTAAAAAAGAAATATTCTTAATATGGCTTTATTGATCTGTGTAAGCTCCTGAGGCTCCAAGCACCTGGCCACAATCACCAGTAAAGTCAGTGGCCAATACAGTTAGTTTATACATCTGATCTTTATAACCACAAAAATTACTATTTTTGTCCTTCCTATAAAAATCGAACACTGCCGACCACCATTAGAAAAGTACATCCTGAGACATTTTCAGAGTGCATCTCAAAATGCTGACGGTTGTAAGCAGGTGTACAGTGGAGGAGAAGAGGCTGCGCAATGACCACAGCACCACGGGAAGCCTGAACTCAGTCCTCTACAAGCACTTACTAAGTTCCTTCCCCTTACCTCCTCAATGGGCTAAGGGCTCACTAAAACATAGAAAAGAATAGACTCAGTCAAAACACAAATCTTACCTCACCAGGTATCAATTTCCTTATTTGTAAAATAAAGAGGCATCAGACCAAGTCTTCCCTACGATTAATTCCAATCTTAGAATCTGGGCAATGAATAATCTCCCATTTATTTCATTTACTGTAGGTACTTCTTCCAAATCTTTTAAATAAGACGCATTTCAATCCCTGGTTCCGCCAAAAATAAATAAATAAATAAGACGCATACCTATAATACAACTAAAAGGAACACTTTTCCACAAAACTATGTCAAGTTCTCTTGAAGCGGTTTCAGATGTGTGTAAAGATACCGTGTAAGATGAGCGTCAGATTAAAGCAGCTGGGTAGACCTCCAAGCAGTGGTGCCCACACACGGCCACATGGTATGAAGAGGAGGTGAGGAGGAATTACGTGAGAAGAATTCCACCTTTAAAACAGGTGGGGGGGAAAAAAACACAGAAGCAACCTGATGCTCAGAAGAAAGTCCTCTGGGCAGAACTGGCACAGAACAGACTAACTGCAAAGTGCGTGTCCCTTCTGACACTTATGTACACAACCTGTTCACAAGTTTCCTCGGCCACGGCGCGCGTGTAGCTAAATGGTGACACCTTGACCCTGATACTATTCTGAACAGCATCTTCAAACGCAAAAGGCAAGCGGCCAGCGAGGAGCTGGAACTCCGGAAGCCCCGAGTTTCTAAGCCTCGGGGAGTCCAGGACTTCCTCACTAGGGCACAGAGCCCTTTCCCAAGGGCCTTTCCTCTGCAATGGGCTAGCCTGCCCCCCGGGGCCTTCCTCTAGCGCAAACGCGGCCGCAGGACCTCCCGCCCGCAGCGCCGCCCCGACCGCAGACCCCGGCGTCGGCCCGCGCAGCCCACGCCCGCCCCTCCTCCACGCGTGCCTGACCCTAACCTCCTCACCCCGGCCAGCTGCCCCGCGCCTATGGGGCGGAGACCGCCGGGACCCGCTTCCTCCCTCCACCCGCCACTTGTTACCTCTCTCACAGGTCCCACCGCCCTCACCTGGGCCGCGGGAGCCGGTCTCCCGACCCGCTGCACCGCCCCGGCCCCGTCTCCCTGACGCGCTCGCTCCCGAAAGCGTCTGCGTGCGTGCACGCTCGGAGCTCCGGCGGCGGAAGGGGCGGGCCGGACCGGGGGCGGGGTCGAAGGCGGGGCTATTAGGGGGCGTGGTCTGGGCGGGGCGGGGCGCGGCGGGAGCGTAAGCGGCTAGAGCTGCGCTAGGCTGGAGCGCGTCGCGGACGCGTGTAGATGGTGACTGCGGCGGTGGCGCGCGTCTCACCTGGCTTCGGAGCTTCCGGAAGGCAGAAAGGTTCGGTTTCGTTTTCAGGCACAAAGCATGGCTCTGGAAGGGAACGTCTGTCGAGAGCGTCCCGTGTCCCAGGCACTTTGCTAACCACTTTCTGACTATACTCTTGGCACTGCAGCCTCAGGCACTATGCACGAATAGTGCTCATTTTACAGTCAAAGAAATCGCGGTTTCTCGAGGCTCGGTGGTCCCTCTGCCACCGAGTGGTAGTGGGGAGTGCTGTTTCATGCCTGTAATCCCTACTCTCTGGGAGGCTGAGAGAGGAGGATCACAAATTCAAATTCAGCCTAGGCATTCAGTAATTTAGCAAGACCTGTCTCAGTGAAAAATAGGAACAAAAAAAAAAAAGTGCAGCTTAGTGAAAAGTTTCTGGGTTTAATCCATAGTACTGAGAAAGAAGTCATTTAGAACAGGTTTTACTTCATAGCAAAATTTAGCATAGAGATTTCTTGCCAGGTGAGGTGAGGTGATTAAAATCCCAGCACTAGGGAGGCTGAGGAGGTGGATCACCATCAGTTCAAGGCCAGCCTGGGCTACACAGTGAGTTCAAGGCCAGCTTGGACTACATAGAAAGACCCTGTCTCAAAAAAAAATTTTTTAAATCATATTTACCATATCCCACTTTACCTCTCCCACATATATGGCCTCTCTACATTATCAAAATCCCCCAGAGTGGTACAATTCATAAAACTGATGAATCTACATTTTATATCATTATCCACCATTACAAATTCCAGTGTCACTGCCCTACAAACATCCATGCTCCACCCACTCATCCCAGTCTCTTCACTACCCCAGGAGGCTTCTGATTAGCTGCTTTGTTTGGTCTGGTGTGTGACACCATGCCTGTCTAGTTTTGCCTTTCTCAGAAGGAAATAAAACAATTCCACTTGTAGTTTTTCTTTTTCTTTCCTTTATTTATTTGTTTGTTTGTTTATTTATTTATTTATTTTGGTACCAGAGATCAAACTCAGGGCCTTGCACTCACTAGGCAGGTACTTATGCCTCTGAGCTATCTCCCCAGCCCTTCTTTCCTTTTTTTAATACAGGGAATATCTCTTGGAAATTTTCCAAGAGTGTCTTTAAAGTCCAAAACCCCATCACTGGGAAGTGCATCCACCTCTGCATCGATGTTGTCCATAAAGCTACTCAGTCTCACTCCCAAAGCATAGTTTCTTCATTCCTAGAGACTAGAAAATCAACAGAATGGCCACTGCAGCCCATGAATTCATGGAACCATAAAATTAGAGACTAAAGAAGCTTAGTGACTCTTAGTCCCAAATCTCATCCCACTCCAGGGTTTCAAAGTTGAGGTGAGTGACAGGGTGATGGACAAAGCTCTGGTCTCTGCCCTACCTCTCCTCCATGCTCCCCTCCTCACCCACCTCCTATGGCCTACCTGTCAGTTGATTTTCTTTAGAACCTGCTTCCCCCGTTCCATTCATTCTGAGTTAATGTCTGGCCTTTTGGAAACCCAAGCCCTTTTCTCTGGCGAGGACATGTCCTTTGCTTCATTCATCACCTTCAGTAGGAGGCCTGCATTTACCATGGATATATTTACCCCAGTTTTCTCTTGCAGTAGCTGGGCAAGGGAATGGGAGTTTTTCAACTTTGTGCATATATAATATTATGCATTTATTCCCAGGTGCTTTCCCAACTGATAGGTATAGCCTGAACCACATGTCACACCAGCCCCGCCCCCATGGCGGGCTGACCCAGCCACACACACAAAAATCAAACTGATAGATAAGGATTTTATAATTGGCTTCTTTCACTCAGTATGCACTTAAGTTCTCTCCATGACTTTTCATGGCTAGATCATTTCTCTATAGCACTGAATAATACTCCATTGTCTGTATGCACCGCAGTTCCTTTACTTCTTGAAGTGTTACAGTCGAATAGGCAAAAAAGTAGTCCAGGTTCTTGTGCGTGACAAGGAAACACTTGCCAGGCGTACTCCTCTTTGTGCACAGCAAGTAGCTACATTTATTGAAGATCATGGAACAGCAGCAGTAGGAACAGGCAGGAGGGCAAAGGGGAAACGAAGAGGAAGAGGAACTCACGATGGCAGGCAAAGCTGCTGCTGGAAGTTCTCAGTGAAGGAACTGGTAGTGGTTTGGTGGTGTTGGCATAGGGCATTGGGTATGCCCTGGCTGGTGTTGGCTCCCGGGGCGGGGAGGAGGAGGAACAGGAACCCTTGATAACTCATCTTCCAGTATTTAAAAGCTTAGTTGCCTTGGGCTGGGGAGATAGTTCAGTGGACTAAGCACCTGCCTGGCGAGTGCAAGGACCTGGGTTCGCTATCCGGCACTGCATGTCAGGCCAGCCCCGGAACTTGGGTGCTCTGTGCCAATCCTGAAACGAGGTGTGGTGAATGCCTATAATCCCAGTGCTGGGGAGGTTGAGACCAAAGGATCACCACAAGTCTGAGCTGTGCAGCAAGACTCTGTACCAAATAAGTAAATAAAGAGTGAAAGCTTAGCTGCCTCTAGCTCACTGTGGTCAGACACCTGGGACTCCAGGTGCCTCCCATTCCTGCTCTTGCTGGTGGCCATGGTCTGTCACCTTGGGCATCACAACCTCCTGTGCTTAAACATGGATAATTTTTAGGGTGATGTGTGTATAGCTAAATGCAGGGAGGGGAGTGGCTCCCAACTTTCCTGGAAAGGTCTACTATACTAGAAAGAAAATTGATTGCTTCCAACATTTTTGCAACTACAAGTAAAGATGTTATAGATGCCCACATGCAGGTTTTTGTGTGGACCTAAGTTTTCAATTTCTTTGTATAAATACCAAAGAGGGTTATTCCTGGGACATATTGGAAGGGTACATTTAGTTATGTGAGAAACTGCCAGGCTGCAATTCTCACCAGTAAGTAGAAAATACGAGTTTCTATTTCTGCACATTCCCGCCAGGATTTTATGTGGTCGATGTTCTAGATAGTGAACATTCTAATAGCTTTATGGTAGTATCTAATTTTGTTTTACTTTGCACATGATGACAAATGTAGAACATCGTTTTATAGCTTCATGTCATTCATATATATTTTTTGCTGAGGTGTCTGATCCACTTTCTAGGAAAACTGATTGCTTTGTTGTTGAGTGTAAGTGTCCTTTGCATATTTCAGACAATATATACACACATATTTATTTCATTGTCAGAATACTAAAGTAAATGAAATTGTGTTTCATTTGTTTCATCTTTTTCGTCACTGGTATCTAAGAATGACTTTTATATGTTAACCTATCCTGCAATTCTGCTATCTATACCTACTTCTTCACTCCATCAGTTGTTTATTGATTCTTTTTTGTTTTGGTTTGTTTGTTTTTGGTTGAACCAGAGATTGAACTCAAGCCCTTGCACTTGCCAGCGAACACTTATTCTACTGAGCTATCTCCCCGGCTCCTATTATTGATTCTTTTAGGTTTTCTTTTTTCTTTTTTTTTTTTTTTTTCAGAACCAGGGATTGAACTCAGGCCCTTGTGCTTGTCAGGCAAGCACTTATTCTACTGAGCTATCTCTCCAGCTCCCATCTTTTAGGTTTTCATTATAAACAATGGTGTTGTCTGTTACTTCCTCTTTGCCAGTCTGTATACCTTGTATATCTTTTTCCAGTCTTACAGAGTTATGTGAGACAATGTTGAAAAGCAGGTGGGAGCGGATATGCTTGCTTTGCTCCTGATCTAAGCAAGAAAGTTGCAAGTTTCTCACCCCTGAGTAAGAGATCTGCTGTTAAGGATTGTCTTGGGGGTGGTACCAGGGGTTGAACCAGGGCCTGCACATGCTAAGCAAAGGGCTGCCACTAGGATTTAACCCTCCCCCAGCTGTAGGGTCTTTTTTGGGGAGTGGGGTTTATTTACTTAGAGGGAGTTCTCCTCTATTCATAGTTCCCTAGAGTTTTTATCATGAAACGGTGTAGGATTTGTCACTACACTTTTCTACATCTACTGATATGATCATTTGATTATTTTTTAATTTCAGGTTTTGAAATCAACTTGCTCCATAGTCCAGTCTGGCCTTAAATTTGCGATCCTCCTACCTCTCAGCCATCCATGCACTGGGGTTAGAGGAGTGCAGCACCATGCCTGGCTAGATATTCCCTCTTACTCTGTTGATGTATCAAACTGTTTTCAAAGTTGAGCCAGTCTTGCACACCTGGGATAAATCCTACTTGATAAAAAGTAACTCTTTTCATACATTATTCAGATCATATTATTTTTGTTAAAGATTTCGCATTTATGCTCATGAGCATATAGGCCTGTAGTGTTTTTGTAATGTCTTGGTTTGATTTTGACACTAAAGTGATCCTGTCTTTGTAGATCTTCTAGATCTGTAACTTGGTGTCTGATAGTAATATGGGGTAAATTCTCAGCCATTATTATTCCTGTTCCCTTGCCTCATCTCTTTCTGGTGTAAGTTATACCTTTCCTAGTCTTCCCCCAGTTCTTGGATTGTAGGTTGCTTTTCCCCATGTATGTGCTCTTTAGTTTCAAAAATTTGTTGTGATAATCTCAAACTCAAAAATTCTTTCCTGGGCCAGCCAGATAGCTCAGCAGATTATAGTGCCTGCTTAGGCAGACGCAGGGACCAGGTTTGATCTACCACGTGCCTATCGGCCCCGCCCCCGGGCGCCCTGAGACCTCGATGGAGACTGGGGGTGGTGGCGCACACCTGTAATCCCAACGCTCAGGAGGCTGAAAACAGGAGAATCACTACAAATCCAATCTCTGTAGTGAGACCCTGTACTAAATACATAATAATAATACTAAAAATTCTTTCCTCAACTCTGTCTAGCCTACTAATAAGTTTGTTGAAAATATTCTTCACTTCTGTTGCACTGTATTTGTCTTTTAGTATTTCTTTTTTGGAATATGCAGACCAAAATCAACTATAAGTGTATTCAAAGAGGTTGAGGCAAGAGAAAGTTTGTTTCCTTTTTTAGGCAGAAGTGCTTTATTTTCCCTTCAAATACTAGGCTCAAATTTGACATCAGCAAAGGAGAAGAGAGTTTTTTTTTTTTTTTCCATATTTATTTATTTATTTTGACATCAGTTATTTTAAAGAAAAAATATA
>NDGM011034558.1:0-12219 GCA_002564305.1 Octomys mimax
ATGGCTCAGTGGTCTAAAGCACCTACTTGGAACAGGCTTGGCAAAGCATAGGGACCGCGGTTCGATCCCCCAGCACCATGTGCCAGCCAGCCCTACCCCCTGGTAGGCTGAGCTGGCCACACACACACACACACACACACTAAATAAATAAAATGAAAAAATAAATAGAATTAGAAAAAAAAAAAGGAATGAGAAAAAAAAAAAAAAAAAGCAAAAGCACTTTCTATTCATATATGTAAATTCATATTCGCAGGAAATTATTTTCTGTAAAAACTGGGGAAATGTGCAGTCCAGACAGTTTCTAGCCTTCACTCTGGTACCAAAGTCTGGTGACAGCTAAGTGGTACCAAAGTCTGGTGACAGCTAAGTGACATGATCTCAAGTAGTCTAACACAGGAGGGCCTGATTTCTAAGCAGCGTTCCTCGAGCCCCAGGACTTCTACAGCATCGTCTTGGAGAGAGGAGTGCACAAATGGAGGCTGAGTTCTGGAGACTGCCACTCTTCACAGCCTCTGAGTTGTTCACAGGAGCAGGCTGCTGTTTCTACACTCTGAATAAGAATGCATTAAAATGAAGTGGGCAAATACGAAAACCAGTGGACTGCCACCACACAAAGTCCAAGATGATGTCACACACAGCAATGACTGTACATAAAGCTTTCTATGGACAAGCTAGGGTAGCAGGTATGCCTGTATTCCACCAAAATGACACAAGAAACCCCAGGGCAGAAGCAGGAAGCATGTACTGTTCCAAAAGGCAGAGCATGTACTCAGCCTCCCTCGTGCTAGCAAACTTTGGCAGTGGATCTTGTTCTGTTTGGCTAAAGGGAAGACTACTACTACATGATCCACCATCAAACACAACTATTCCAGTAACTAATCTTTCCTTGTACTGAAACAGATTTTCTTGAGCCAGATCCTTGGTCAGAACTCATAGTGCTTCTTATACAAAAATTATAATTAGCAATACTGACATTCACTTCCCAACTAAATTGGCAACCAATCATTCAAAGTGCCAGCTAGCCACATTGAAACAGTTATCATCTCACTACATTGTGTAAAATTACTTCTCTTCAAATACTTTTTCTTCCTTTTCGAATACAGAAATTTAGACCACACATTTAATAATGCTGATTGTCAGCTGTTCTTACCAAGCAGCCACCTGCTAGAACAGTAATTTGGACTCAGGATGAACAGGCAGGCAGAGCAAGTGAACATGCAAAGAGTCCCCACCTTAAGACCCAAAGACTGCTTCACACTGGGAGTTACAAGGCTAAGACACAAGTTCTCAGGGTCACAGTGGTCCACTGTGTGATTCTACTTAAGTCCACACCAGACCATGCTGTATTACGTGGTCTTGGATGGTTCTATCACCTGGGATGTCAAAGCCATCTGAATTAGTACACATATATTCCAGGAGGACAGTGATGGTGAACCTCTTAGAGACCAAATGCCAAGCTGCTACTCTAATCCCACTTATTTATTGCAAAGCGTCAATACTACCACTGAACCTGAACACTGAGGTTTCAGTTTAGGGGGAAAAAACAACTCTGTAGTAACATCTTTTATTTTATTTTTTGTGGAACTGGGGATTGAACTCAGGTCCTTGTGCTTGCCAGGGAAGTATTTATTCCACTAAGCCATCTCCCCGGCCCCAACATCTTTTATTTTAAAACAAATCTGTGCCACAGGCTCACCATCACTGCCCTAGCATGCTCACACAACCAAGAATTTGCTGAATGAGACATTTCTTACAGTGTGTCACTCTAAGTGAGCACGACTATGCCTCAGAGATGGCTAAGAGGCAAAGCAATGTACAGAGTGAAAGCTGACATGAAGAAAGAAGCACAGCCAGAGGCAGGAGCACAGCAATCGCTGTGGCGTAGGCACCCACCACAAGGCCTTACTACTGCTTCACGGTAACCTACAAGGAGATCCATGTACTTTGGAAAGGGATTGCGGAATAAATGAATTTAAAAAGAACAGTGATAGGGGCCGGGGAGATGTCTCAGTGGAATAAGCGCTTCCCTGGCAAGCGCAAGGGCATGAGTTCAAACCCCGGTTCCGCAAAAAAAACCCAAAAAAGTGATAAATGCATTAGGATTTTGTGTAACAAATAAAAGAGTCAATTTTATATTATAACTATAGCAATAATGCTTACTTGTATCAAAATATTTACACCGACGTGGGCGGATCATTTCCTGTACATCTTGAGAAGCAACAGATTGCGATGGGTCCTCATTGGAAGACTGAGTTTCATCCTCCTGACCTGACGAGTCCTTTATGTTCTCCTCCTGTCAGACAGTAAGTTACACTTGGGTAAGGGGTAAAGGACATCACTGCAGACGTGAGCTCCGCGTTGGCTCTTGGAAGAGGAAAAGACATCAGCAGAAAAACTGGTGAAGTTCAAACAGTTTGGTTAATAGTATATTAGTGTTGACTTCTTAAGTTTTGATGAAGAGTGCATGGTTACTTAAGCTGTAATTGTTAGGGGATAGTGAGTGAATATACGGAGGCTTTCTGTAGCAACTCTGAAACTCTTCTAACATCTAAAATTATTTCAAAGTAAAATAAGAAAAAATGAATACAAAACTGCCAGTCAGCTCTTACTATCTTAAATAGTAATTTCAAAAATGCTTTTGTAAGGGGCAAGGAGATGGCTCAGCAACATAAGTGCCTGCCTGGCAAGGGCAAGGTCATGAGTTTGATCCCCAGTACTGTAAAACAATAACCCCCTCCCAAAAGGGAGCTTTTATAAACTAACTAGAAAAACAATGAGAAGAAATCTAGAATGACACAGACCAAACTGTTACATCTCAGAAGTAGACCGCGTTTCTGTAGTACCTTAATTTTCCACATTTACTCTCTTACTGTATTTAATTTATAAATTATACTATCTGTGATTTCAGTCATTCACTGTAAGTCTTGGGACATACAAGGCATGATAGAAACCCAGTGTAAATGCTTAAATTAAAAAAATTCCTTACAGTGAAAGACACACTGCAATTAATTTCCCCCAAATTAATCATCCTCACGAGAACACACTTAGCCCACCATGTCAGCCACTTCCTGCACAGCTCTGGCATCCTCTCTCCTGAGTGTCTTCAGCTGTGCTGTCCTGGGCGCTTCAGTGTCCCAGATTGATTCAGAACATTTCTCTTTCACCTTCACTTTGACCTTGGGGAGGAGTGGGAAGGTGCATGGAGGTGGATCCAGTGAATAAGGTGGATGAGGACACAGGTCACAAGTCTGCCTTCTGTTGGTTGGCACTTGGCAGCAGCAGTCACTGTATTTTTGACCACACTTGCACAGACACTTGAAACAAGACTTTCAAAGCTGCTTCAGAAAGTGGAGGAAGAATGGGAAGCAGGGGGAGTGTCTTGAGGGGTTCACAGTAATGTGTCTTTGACTGCAGGAAACTTTACTTATTCATTTACTTAGTTTTTTGAGGCAGGGTCTCACTCTATAGTAAGTAGCCCAGGCTGGCCTCAAACTTGAGGTGATCCCCCTGCCTCAGGCTCCCAAGTGTTGGGATCAAAGGCATGAGCCACCAGGCCTATTAATTTTACATTTTTAAAATTTAAATAATCACCTATTTTGATTACCCACTGTCTAGGCTCTGTGGCTGGGGGCTGAACTATTATTGTATGCGTGTGTGACCTTACTTTGTTCTCCCCACTGCAGCCACTGTGGTCATCATGGTCGGGGTCTTCATCATCTTCACCCTCCTCTTCCTCCTCTTCTTCCTCCTCATCTTCCTCAGGCAGTCGGACAGTACTATCATAACCATAAAGGCTGAGAAGTTCATGGATTGGCATGTCGCCTTCCTAAACAGACCAAAACAAATAAAATCAGTGATTGCATAGCTCTAGGCTATAATTCACAAATCTAGTCACTGTAGACTTAAAAATGTTCACAAATTTTTGAACTATACAAAGTAAAAAACAAAGTATTTTTGAAAACTAAGAACATGCCAATCTTTTAAATATTTCTATAAAACTGACCAACTTTAATTATTAACAACTCTGTTCAAGTATAATAAAAGTGACCCTTATCTAAGACTACTTTTTGCACCCAGTCCAGTGTATGTACAATGACAGCCAATTAGAACTTACATATGAATTAAATACTAACTAAATGAACCATATTGATTAATTTGGAACAAGCAGAACTAGGAAAATAGGCTTTCAACTAGGTTAATAAACCCAGAAAGAAATGGAATTCATAGCTTGGCCGAATCACACTGAGAAGCACCAATGATTCACAGGATGACGCTGCATCGCAGGCTTTCTACCCTTAAGGCCAACTGGAAAATCACCTCCCACTGCTGCTACCATCCATGCTAGAGCTGTTCTCTTGTTTCATGGAGAAGGAAACATAGATTACTTTGCTCACAAGCCACAAAAGTTACAGTACAGAGCCAACTCGAATCATGTGACTCCAAGAGTCATTATCCAAAGAGTACAAGTGCCTCAGCCCTGGATCCTCCGTGAGCGCCCCCATCAGATGACATGGACAGATGCCCTCTGCAGTGAGACGAAGTAAGCTTTCTGGGGAAGGGACGCTAATCATCAGTGGAGTCATATGAAGTATCAGGAAAGCATCTCAGAAACTCCAATCATTTGAACACATTGGATACACAAGATACATAAATGTATGCTCTAAAAAACCCACAGAAATGTCAGTTTAGAAGCTAAAAAATGCTACTCCTGACACTGTTCTGTATTGCTTTAGTATGCTATGCCTTGTTTTGGGGCAGAAGTCAGTGTAGTCCACATGTTAATCACACTGCCACTATGCACAGTGGCATACTGCACTGGGGGACAAGCTGGTGACATATCATATGTGATGACAAAAATCACTGCACTCAGAACCCACGAGCAAGAAACAACCTAATGATTACAATACGCACTGTTTTAGCAGGAACAATGTGTCACCTAATACTTCTCTTATCCATTGTAAACGGATAGTTCTGAATCAATTTGGGAACCACTTCTGAAAGAGAAATCAATGCCGAGAAACCTCATCACCTGTGGCTCTGACCTGACAAATGGTAAAACATCAGGCATAGTACTGGCACTCCAGCTGAATGACCAGCAGACACTCCTCACCCCTGGCTCTCACACCCCCTCAGGAGCACAACACAGGGTCCTGAAGTGCTCAGGGGCATGGACTGCTGAGAGCTGGCCCACAAGCCATGCACATGGTGGAAGACACTGAAATCCTGGAACAAGGAGTCAGTACTTTCGAAATAAAACAGAACTGCAAAATCAAGAGAAGCAGAATAAGAGAAAGACACAGGGAAGTCTTGCTCTATACACAGCAACAAATAGCTGTCATGAAGCATCTCTTGCATGGCACATTTGTGTTCCACACTTTGTTCAGTTTTTTTCTCCTAAATATGAAAGCAGAGCCAAAACAGAATCTCACCAGACCTTAAAAGTACTAGATAAGATTGCCTGCGTTCATTTGCTACTTTCATCTGCAAATAAGGAAACCACCAAAGAGAAACATCATGTACTGACGGACTTCAGTGTGATGCTTAGGCCTAGTACTGGTTCAAGTAACTCCCTCAGACTCATCCTGCATTCCAAGCCAGCAACAGGCTCAGCCCGATGGCCTTGCCTTGAGTGAAAGCCCCGGCCACAGTCCCCAGTGTGCAGAGGACACAGACTAGGAGAACATCCATAGTCATTTGAAACTCACATGTGCACAGGCCCCAAGAACTGATGGTAAGCTTGTTCCACAGTCTACCTTTGAAACTATCCTAATATATGTTACTATGACCTTTGATTTACTTCATTTGAGATAAGGTTTTGTTATGTGGCCCACGTTGGCCTACAATCTTCAACCATGCTTTAGCTTTGTAAATGGCTGGGATTACAGGAGGTGCCACTACACCCAGTTACTTCCAACTTCCACAGTGCTGGGAGAAACCACGTAACTATTTAAATGGCAGTGCTCTATTTTGACTTTGTCTTCTCATAACACCAAGGCATTTGGTCTGCTCTAAGAAACCAAGCAAATTATTAATTCAATAAATGTTTTCTAGTGTCAGCCTGTTATTTATTTAAGGACCGTAAAACAACCTTAAAGCTTTATTTTAAAAAAGTGCTGGGGGGCTAGGGAGATGATAGCTCAGTGGTCTAAGCAACTCCAGTCTCTGCTACCACACTGTGTGGGCCACTGAAACTGGTTGTCATGACAAATGCCTGTAATCCCAGCACTGGGGAGGCTGAGACAGGAGGATCACTACAAGTTCAAGCTGCGTATCGAGACTCTATACCAAATACATAAATACATACATATACATACATGCATACATACATCTTTTAAAAAGTACTGGGTCTCACCTTGGAATCCATGACCCAACAGGTCTCAGGTAATGCTGCTGGTAATAGTGGAGGGCCCCCTGAAGAACATACCACTAGGCTGGAGAAATAGCTCAGCACCTGCCTGGTAAGCCCAACGACCCAGCTTCAATCTCACGTACAACATACTGTTCCACCCCAGAAACCTGAGTGTGCCATGCTGGCCACCAAAACCAGGCAGTGGCACACACCTGTAATCCCAGCACTGGGGCGGTTGAGACAGAAGAGGATCACTAGGAGTCTGAGCTAGGTAGTAAGACCCTGCACCAAATAAATACATTTTTTTTTTTTACAGTGAAAAAGCAAAAAAAAAAACCCAAAAAACATATACTACACACACCACTGACAAAGTCTATGGTAAAATACCCATACCAGGAAAAGGTTATCCACACAATGGAACATTATTTGGCCGTGTAAAACACTGAAATGCCGTCATCTGCAGTAACACAGATGGAAGTAGAGATGATTAAGTAAAACAAAGATGAACAACAGTTCTCACTACTCTGGACAAGTATGTGAACCTTGCAGAAAATCAGAAATCAGTGGCCCCTAGACAGGAAAGCGTAGGGGATGAGGCAGCATGGGGTGACTTTTGGCTCTACCACAGCAAAGCAACTACTGCTTAACACAATCTACATTTCAAAATGACTGTAAGAGTACAAAGGTGATTAACGCTGCAGGAGGTGGAAGTACTTAGTCTGATTTGATTAGCATCACACATCGTATACAGGGCAGTGGATGACCATGTTTACCCACAGAGATCCACACAGAGAAAGGCATAAGGCAGCTAGGGGTGTGGACTCATTTCTACTGTAGTCAGGCATAAATGTACACAGCAGGCTGTGTCTTTTGCAATCAGTTTGTGGTGTTTTTCGTGAGCTTTCTTCATTCTCTTAGCAAAACTTAGCAAACTCTATTGCCTCTTCCTTTTCTTAATATACTGTTTCTTCAGAGTAATTCGCTGGTATTTGTGTTGTAGAACACATGCAAAACGTACTAAATCACTCTTTTGGTGAGTCTTACTATGCAGTTCAGGTGGGCCATGAACTGTCACTCTGCCTCAGCTTTCCAAGTGCTAGGATCACAGGTGTCCCCACCACACCTGACCCTTCTTGGGTGCTTTGCTACTGTTGTACTCCTTCTCTTGGGTGATTTGGAGACTGTGAAGTGTTCCAATTCTGCTAGCTCTTTTGTATCCAGGTAACAGGGCACAGTGGTATCTGTCAGTGTAGGGACGTCCTTCTGTTTTAACAGTCATGTTGGGAACACTTGGATTGGTAATCGCAATGCATGCCCAAACAGAGCTGTACTTTCTGTAGCCAGTTCTAGGTGAATAAGACTAATAACTTTCACTCAGTAGCAGGTGGCAAGGGGAGAGGAGAAGACACCCTACTTCACATTTTGTTTCTGGAATTTTAGCAACAGATGCTAAAGAAAGATGCATAAACTGTCTCTGGCAGAGTTTGGAGACCTAGGGACTGAGAACTTCATGGGATAAAAGCTATCTGCAAAAAGGAGGCCAACCAGTAGAAAACATAAAGGAAGGAAATGTGTTCTGGGCAGACGTGCATGCCTGAGGCCTGGCCATATTGCCACACTTAATGCAATCCCATGAGCCTTGCACTACATTTGTCCTTGTCCAGATGGATTGATCGTTGTGCTCTCCCAGATTCTGATGTTATAAACATATAGTCTGGAAAGCAAACATTCTGTCTTTCCCTCTGAAACAAAAACTGAAAGATGAATAAAAGTTTGCTACCAGCATGGGGCTCTAACAGGGCCTGTCAGTCACCTTTTCTAGAGAACATCCCATTAGCTTATGTCATTAAACTCACATTCTACAAGATTTGGAGAGGCTTCCTTCAAATTAAACTGAAACAGCACAGTGAAGTAGCAGTGTTTTATTACTGTTCAAATGAATATTAAAAATGTAGAAAAAGGAGAGCAGAGAGAGACAATGATGTGCCAAGTTGTGGACTTTCACAGTACAGAGTATCTCTGAGGCACAGGTTTCTGACATCCAGAGTGGCTACCAAGATATAACCGTTGAGAGCCGAGGAGAGTTCAGCAGCTTAAGCTTCTGCCTGGCAAGCACAAACTCCCAGTTTGATCCTCAGTAGCATGCTCCGTGCTCACCCCACTCCGGTCCCACCGAGGGCTACACAGCAAGACCTGTACCAAATACAAGGTATAGAGGGGCTTCCTTCAACTTAAACTGAAACAGCACAATAAAGTAGCAGTGCTTTAAAAAACAAAAAACAAACAAACAAAAAAGTTTAGGTAATTTAGCAGGGAGCCAAGGTCCTCACTTTGTGAACATCTTTAGAGTGTGCAAGAGGAGGGCATGAAGATGACATGAATGCACCACTGGGGGGTGGCCTGCTTACAATATAAAGGAGGAAGAGGCTTGTTCTCTCTCATTTTTGCCTCGTTTTTGCTGTCTTCTGCCACCATGAAGTACCTGTGCCATGCCACACGGCCTTAGAGTCAAGTAAGTATGGACTGAAAACTATGAACTATGAGATGAATCTTTCCTTAATTGTGGGTGTTAGGTTATCTTGTCTTAGTAAAAGAAAAGACAATTTGGTACAAGGAGTGGGGTCACTACTATGGCTACACCTCACCATGTGGTTAAAGAGCCTCTGGGAATGCCTTGTGGGAAGAAAATGGAAATGTTCAGAGATGCTGCTTCAAAGAGCAGAGCTGGAATGCCTTAGGCATTTCTGTATGGAAGATTCTGGTCAGAGCTCAGAAGAGCAGAAAAATTAATAAAAACCAGGCTCTGGAGCTTCTGTTAGGAAGCAGGACTGCATTGGCTGTTGGGAGCATACATGATGTGTGTTATGGTTTTGGAGAAAGTTTGTCTGCCTTTTGTTCATGTCCCAAGACTATCTATACTGAGATTAACGACGTGGGTTAATCTGACAGAAGCAATTTCAAGACAGCTGAATGCTGACACTATGGCATGGCTGCTGTTGGGTGCTTCTAGCCAGATCTATGTTGTGAATCAAGAGCAAAGAGTCCAGCAGGATGATCTTAGATGTTGTATCTCCGGTGTGAAAGGAAGCTTCATTAAAGCTGTAGACTACAGAGAGAAAGCTAAGGGAATCTCAACTGCTGAAAAGGAACAGAACAAAAATGATGGTCTGAGGACATCACAAAAGGGAAGTCTTCACTCTTTGCAGTCTCAAAAACTGTAAGAGTGAAAGACTTTCCTTTGAAGAGAAAGCCACCAAGCACCATGTTCAGAAATGGTGGAAGCATAGAGAACTTATTTCTCAAAGTTGGATTCAGAGTGCCTAGTAATCCAGGCCCTTGATCCCTACAGCTAAGAAAGGAAAGCTTTGGTACTGCTCCAGTTGGCAGCAGACCCTGGTGGTATATCATCCATGTGACGCTGGTCTTAGATGCATACAGAATGCAAGACCGATAGGCTTAAGAACGCTTCCCTCAATCTCAGAAAGCCTAGGAGATAAGGCAGTGTGCCCCTGAGAGGGCAGTGTGTGAAACTGTGAGGGTGAAGCCCAAGGTGCAGTGGAGGTAGAGGCTCCAGAAGTTTGGGAAAGCCAGGAATGTGGATCATGTAAGGAAAGCTGCAAGGAGGGAACAAAGATGGCCCAAGACAGAAGCCATGGGAGCTATAGCCACTGAAAGTACCATAGGGATGGAACCATCCAAGACCTTTGGAGCTCATATATTGCCTTGGATGCTGTACATGTAACTAAAGGACAATGTTTGCCCTGCTGGACTGTGGACTTGCTTTGGTCCCAAATCCTTTGTATCCCCCATTTGTAGCTTTTGGAATGAAAATGTTTATCTTGTACCACTAAATGTTGGACATGTTTAACTTTTCATTTCCACAGGGGTTCACAGGTAAGAGTTTGCCTTATATCCCAAAGGGGCTTAACACTTGGGACTTTTCAGCAGTGCTGATATTGTTAGGAGTCTGGCAACTCTTTGAGATGAACTAAATGTCTCTTATATAAAGGGATATAAATGAGTCTTTGGGGGCATAAGGACAGAATGTATGGCACTAACATAACAATGTTGACAGACTCAACAGTGATTCTTTTTTTTTTTTTTTTTGCTCCGAATGCCTTCAGGGCATGCTTGCCTGGCTGGAGTGTTGTGGGGATCGAACTACAGCAACACGAGGCTGACAGCTTTGTGGAAGCAGCCACTTAAAGGACTGAGCTAGGGCCAGGCCCCCTTAACAGTGGTTCTTAAGGACTATTAAACCTGTGTTATAATGCTCAAATTGTGAAATGATAAGCACAAGCATGTCTTTGTATATGGAAACTGGTTTAAAGAAATGTGTCTTGTTACTAAGTTGATGATTACAATGGTCCATACATTTTTGTGTCAACTTGAAGAGTTCAGAACTTTAAGTGACTCAGTAGGGGGTCAGGGTCCTCACTGCATAAAAATCTTCATCCTGAGCAAGAGGAAGGGAGACAGTGTGGATGCTATACCAAGGGTGTGGTAGTCTGCTTAAGGGGAGAAAAAGAGACTTGCTCTCTGCCCTTTTTTACTTTTGTTGCTTTTGCTGTCTTCCACCCTTGAGTGTTACCCTTGTGTCATGCTAGCCTGCTACAGAGCCCACTGATCACAGACTGGAACCCCTGCAAGCTGGGACAAACGTTTTCTTACATAATTTTAGGCATTTGATCTCGGCAATGAGGGAAAAGCAACCAAGACATAAGATTAATTTAGTGGTTGCTTGTATTTCAGATTATTTTAGTGAAAACAACTGGAGCATAACAGTGTTACTCCAAAGTTACAGTGACCAAGGCAATCGGACTCATTATTCATGCACACACAAGCAAATCACCTTCAGTGAAGTGCCACTGTAGGTTCTATATGTACTACCTTGATGCACCATGTGATGAAAGTGCTGGGCGATAGACTAAGAGGAATAAGGAAGAGGGGCACAGGACAAGATGAGTAAAAGTACAGAAATGTGCATAATGCTAAGAAACTATGCTGGGAGAAACAAACCATCCAAGCCATGCAGCAAAAAGAAGCGCAATGGCATGTGCATAACTACAAGAAAGCAGGCTACAGGCAGAAAAGAACTGGCTTTCAGAACAGACACTGATGTGAACTCCGCTCCGATTTAACAACAGCAGAGGCAAGTTATCCACTGACACACAAGAGCCCCACACAGCTGGGGTGGAATCCAGGTCCCCACTCTGTGTGGGGCTGCCTCTGAACTGGCACACCAGGGGTCAGTCATGAACAGTCACACACTGAACAGTCAGTCACACTGGCCTTCAGGGCAGGGCCATGGGGAGGACACACCCAAATCTCTGCCTACCACCTACCCCAAAACCGCATCCCAGAGGTATTCATAAAGATGCAAGATGGAAAGAAATTCATTTCTGGACAGGAAGAAAGGCCTAAAGGACCACATCCAGGTTAGACTACAGAGGTAAGTTTCTAAGGTAACCAACCTCCTTGTCTAGAAGATAAAATCTGAAGGGTGATTAAATTCTTTAATCACCACGCTGGGTTTCTTTTCAATTGGTAAAATTCAGGTTATACATATACTTCAGGAAAACCTCTTACATTTTAATCTTTATTCTCTAGGGACCGGGGGTGTCTAATGTTTAATAGTTTATATTACTTTTCTTTTTGTCTTTTTGAGACAAGGTCTTGCTATGTACTTCAGGATTGCCTTGAGCTCACTTCGTAGCCCAGGCTGGTCTCAAACTCACAACAGTCCTCCTGCCTCAGCCTCCCATATTACATATTGATGTTATAATTGTTGTGTCTGATTTTTTTTTTTTGCAGAACTGGGGATTGAACTCAGGCCCTTGTGCTTGCCAAGGAAGCACTTATTCCACTGA
>NDGM011034561.1:0-18172 GCA_002564305.1 Octomys mimax
ATACGGACAGACCCATCTAAAGCCTTGAGAAAAGTTTCACATGCACACAGGGTGCAAAACCTAGTCCTGAGGCACAGTGGAGAGACCAACTTCAGATAGCACCTGAGAATTTATAGATCATCTCCATAAAATGATGCATATCTTTGGGTCTGAAATACTTTAGAGGAAAGGAGATCCCTGCTGCTTCTTTAATGCTCCTTATTCCTTCCTCCCTCACCTCTCATCTCACTCACTCTCAAAACAGAAATGATTAAGCTTGGAATGCCATGGTTCCTCTTCTTGAGCAGCTGGGAAGATATCCATTCAAGGGGGCACCTCAGGGATAGTTACCAGTGTCTTTGGGACTTGTAGAGTGTATGTGCTCAAATTAAGAAGATTCCTACTAGTTTTCTGTCCCCACCTCACACAAAAGAATCATTTCTCATCTTTTCTGTTCCTCTCCTTTGCACTAAGGTTTCATCTGGTGGGAAACCAGGACCCTTTCCTTTTTTCTGATGGTAGGAAGCAGGGAGATCTAGGGAGCCAGGAGATGGAAGTGTGACTGAGGGCTTGGGAGCTCTGAGACTTCTTAGGGCTCTGGGAGATGGTAACTATTCCTCTGTCTGGGAGAGGAAGGGAGGCATCAGACCTATGTGTTTAGCTTGTATGCTGATGCTGACTGGAGAGGAAAATAAGTCATTCCCAAACATTTCCACCCTCCCAAGAAGTTGCGCCAAGGCTATGACACACATGGACTGCAGCTGCTACCCACTCCAGTAGCTGTGAAAGCAGCATATGGCTGTGATTTTCATGGGTTCCACTTGTAAGAAGAGTGCCCATTCCAGGAGTGCCAGGTACGATGTAGTTTCTGCCTAGCCATAGCAGAGTGTTGCTTGAAGGATGCAACAGCAGTGTGGTTCCACTGTGTGGGCTGAGGTGAGTAAGGAAAGCCTGTGCTCTCTGTATCACAGATGGCTTAGATGGCCCTGACCCCAAAACTAAGTACAGGACATTCCCATTTAGAAATTGAAAAGGAATGGGCAAGGCAGTGGGAATATAAATGAGCAAAGGATGGCTGGTAGATTGAAGTGGAAAATCATAAAGTTTTAATGCCTTGGGCCAACCAACGGAAAGTTATTGAAGGAATCCATGATTCATGCTATTTAGGAAGCAAAGCTCTACAACATAGGTCAATAATGCTTTTGGGGAAAAAACCTCAATCCAGTATTTAAGAAGATGTGAGGATTTGTCTTTTGCCCCTCAATAATGCAAGAATAAAAGCTAACTCTCCACTTTCACTTAACCCAGCACAAAGGTGAGGTACTTTTCCTGGAGAAAGCTGGCAAATACTTTTCACCAACATATCTTTGTGCCAGAAGTGGAAATACTTTTTAGGTTTTGTTGACACCTCTGGGTAGGTAGAATCAAATCACTCCCAGTCTGACAAGGTTCAGACAAAGTTACCAAAGCCCTGTTAAGAGAAATCATTTTAGGTTTGAACTTCCCAAATCACTTCCCAGTGATAAGGGGCCTTCCTTTTTCCCCAAAGTGACACAGGTAGTCTCACAAGGTTTAGGAAAGACTTATTCACACATCTTGGCACCTTCAGGGATCAGGAAAGGTTGAAAAGCCAAATTTACATATGAAAAACCCTTGGCAAAGTTATGCCAAGAAATCTCAGCCTTGGCTATGACTACTACCTACTCTTAGCTGTTGCTTTACTAAAGATCAGAATTACCCCCAAAACTTCTTACCAACTATATCCATATGAAATGCTCTATGGAGGCCATTTCTGACCTCGATCTAGTCACTGATGCTGAGGCACAAGAAAGGGTTTAATCCACAATTAATCTACGTCAAGTACAGAAGGCTTCATTAGAGTTTGCTGATGTTCTTCTAGTATCAGACCCTTCAACCCATAGCCTTAAAATTCAACCTAGTGAAATACATATATATATATATATATATATATATATATATGTAACTATATATATTTTATATATAAAATTTTAGAAAAAGAAGTCACTTCTAGGTCAACTCCTCATAAATCAATGGATCCCTACCAAGTTCTTTTAAGCACCTCCAAAGTTGTCATGTTATCACACCTGTTGAGTCTTTACAGGATCAGGAAATCAATGAAATAGAGACTTGTGATCAATGTTCTCATGCTTGGAGGACTTGAAAATGTTAAGAAGGTTGGAGGGAAAAGAGAGAGAAGATAGGGAAATCAAAAGTGCTTCAGAAGTGGTATGTGCACATACCAAGGAGCGAGCTTGTACTAATAAAATTTTTAAAAAGAAGAACAAAAAATCTTATGATAAATACAGCAATAACACCCAAAATATGGATTGTATTCTTATGCAACATGCCAATCACACTCTTGTGTTAAGAGATACTGACTTGCTTGCTACTGACCTGGAAACAAGATCTGGAATAAAGTGGTCAGTTGATTGAGGGTTAGTTAGGTAAGTCAATTCTGCTTAAAGACATCTCTTCTCATATCTAGCCTATGTCTATTCAAATCAAATTATACCAAATCATTTTTCTTCTAACCCTGGTATTATTCTCCAAATGAGTAAATATTCTTTTCTTTCCTGGGATCTGCTAAATACTTTAATAAAGTTGCATGCTGGACTTGTGAAATGTTGCCCACTTTTAGTGCATCTAGGTTATCATCATTGCTATCTCCTTTACAGGGAACTAATTGGGTAAAGTGTCAAAACTTTATAGAGCAACAACAAAGTACAACTACGGTTTTGAGGCTTGCTATTAGATCTAATGTTTGTCAATGGCTTACAAATGAAAGCTTCGTCAAAAGAACCATGGGAAAAAAGTCTTCTCTTGCCAAAACTAATACTCAGATGTGGGCAATCCTGATCTGTTCCAGGCTTCTACAGTGCCTGTAATGAAATATTACCACCACAGTTTATGGACAGATATATGCATGCTTGAAGTGAGCATAACTGGCAGGCACCTACTACAGGATAATTTAGCCAGCCTACTGCCTCTTTGCAGAAACAAGAAAACCCACACTTATGATAAATAGAGCAATACCACCCAAAATATGGATTGTATTCCTACACAATATGCCAATAACACTCTTGTGTTAAGAGATGCTGACTTGCTTGCTACTGACCTGAAAACAATATCTGGAATAAAGTGGTCAGTTCCAAGTGACACCCAGTGGTTCTGTGACATACATGTAGGGCTGCGATTTCCTTTGGGCTGGATATAAAGACATACATCAACATATCCTTGAGGGTGATGACCCTGAATTAAAACCACAGGCAAACTAGCTAACCTCTAAGTCTTGTGATACCAACAAATCTGGTGAGATTTCACTATATGACTGTTTAGCTCCAGCATTATTCCTTAAATAGGATTTGTAGATGTCAAGTGACATAGTCTTCTACCAGACATATACCAAAGCTTCCAATTGACACTCAAATGAATTCTTGACTACCAAATTCTGAATTAAAAACCATGAACAAAAACACTATACCAATATGAATGACCCTCAATATGTATTTTAACTGTAGCACTGGGTGGAAATTGGGGTATTATCAAAACAAAATGTTGTACATACTTTTTTGAGAATTCATCAAATGTGTCTTTTGCATTGAAAGATCTATTTTGCACATTAGTGCAATTTTAGACTCTGCCTGTTGTTTCAATTAATTGCTGATATCCTCATCCTCCAGAACAACCAGTGGAAAAAAAAATCTGTATTTTTAAACTATGATACTGTCCATAGGAATTATTTTATATTGCTTGTTCTACTGTTGTTGTGGGCTAAAATCTCATATGCCCTTCTCCTTTTTCAGACTATCAAAAAATGATTGTTCTTTGAAGAATGCAACCTGCTATTGCTTCTTTCCTCTAGGTAAGTTGGGATGATTTGTTTGAACCCTGACTGGGCAGAAATAACACCCCTCTTCAGCCTGCAGCATCTAAAAGAAGATAGATTTTCAACTCTGCATTTCTTAAAGATAAAGGATCAAAGTCTTAGGGCACTGAGAGGGGAAAGGTAAGGTGGTACAGATAAAGATAGGTAGAAAAGAGACAAAGAAAATTGTAATTTTAAAACTATTTTGAATAAAAATAGTAGCTTCAAGATGCAAATCCAGTTTAAAGTTTTTCCCAAGACTTGGGCCACTCCATTTTTACCTCTAAATGGACCTTAATTACTCCTTTTTATCTGTAAAATAAAGGACCTTTCTTCTCCTTGATGGCTATAGCTATGTTATGGTTGATATTGATATAAGGAAATGAAACTCCCAACCTGAAAGGTACCTACAATGAGTTCATGTTCTCTAAAGCAGAAGAATGAATTTTAGGAATAAATGGAGGTTAAGAGCAGAATATTTATTGGGAAAAGGCAAGCTTCTGTCCAAGAGAGGGACAGAAGGCAGACCTGAGTGGGTTGCTCCCAGAAGCTGTCTCTTTTAGGGATTTTTATAGAGTAAATCCACGTGGTGAGGCAAGTCTAAGGTGGAGAACATGGAACTCACTTAGGTAAGTGTGAGGTGGGACAAAACTATGGTCAACCAATAAGGTTATAAGCACCATTGCTCAGGTAAAATTGATTAAATCCAGGAAGGAATGGAGAAGCAAGTCAGCAAGCAGGCATGAATGTAGAATAGGAGTTTACCCAATAGCCAGTAGCAGTCAGATTAGTGATCCTTCCTGGCTTCCTCAAGGTGATAATCAATCCTGGATGCTTGTCTTGGAGGGGGGTAGGCATTTGTTCAATTCTTGATCTTTAGGTCTGGCCCACAGTGGTAGTGTCTGTCTCTTTTACAGTTGTAAGGTACCTTTTCGGTGATTTCCCCTTTGAAAGTCAGGCCCTGTCTAGCTGCCTGGAATATTTCTATCTAATGTAACTGTCCACAACAGTGTATTGTGTCAACTTGAGTCTAAAAGCTTAACTAAGTAACTTAGCAGTTATACATCCTAGAGTGAAAAAGACCTGCTTTTACTGCTCTAGGATGTTGTTCATTGTGTTAACTTGAAAAGTATAGGAGGTTAATTAGGTAATTCAGCAGAGGGCTCATTTGTGTACATCCTCAGCTTGGGAAATAGGAGAGTGCAGAGATAGTGGGGTTGTGGGTGGATAGCCAGCATACAATACAAGGGAGGAAAAGGAGCTTGGTCTCTTTCCTTGTGTTCTTGCTGCTTTTGTTGTTTTCTGTTGTCATGAGCTGTCGCCCTCAACCATGGGCAACCCTGCCTTGAATCTAGCTGAGTATGGACTGAAATCCCCACAAACTAAGCTAAATAAACCTTTCCTTCCTTAATTCTGGGCATCAGGTACTGTCCCAGCAAAGAGAGAAACATAACTGAGACAAGTTGCAAACAGATAATTTTCTTATAAAAATGTCACATTCTCAACCTGTAAGAATAGTATAAGATCTTAAAAAGTAGATACACAAATGAAAACATTCCTCTTGCCAACTTAAAGCCTTTATGCAGTTCCTGGCCCTCCTAGGACATCAAAATAAAAAGAAGATGATGGCTTTGCTGGTGCTGTTGGATGGGAAACGACTGGGAAGATAACAGGGAGAGGAAAGGAAATACTTAATCTATTTCAAGTTTTCTTTTCCTCATTAATTATATGACAGTCAGGAAGCTCCTTTACCTGCTATACCTGTCATCTCTATTTACAGATTTTATACATTCCAACCCCAAAGTCCATATATATATATATATATATATATATATATATATATATCTCCCAGATTACCCTGTGCCTTGTGCTCTGCATGCCTGCACTCCATCTTTGAATATGTACTTTTCTTTCCTAAACAAATCTTGTCCATGCCCCATACTGGTAAGTGCTGAAAATTACTTTTTTAGGTGGAAGTTAGTCAACTTACCCCACAGGGATGATGAGTGTAGGCTCCTCATCTCTGCTTTGAGGACATCTTTGGCCTCTGTCTAGTAAGGGTAGTAGAAATTATTCATGAACATTACATAATGATTGATTGTAAAGATAATATTTGAGGCAATTTAAAGAATACAGAAAAATATACAACAGTGATGGTCAACCTATTAGAGTTTTCAATGACAAAGAATGAGCTGTGGCACTGCGCCATAGTTTCTCCACCAACGGCATAGACAAAAATATAATCATTTGAATTCTCACCAACATGAAGAAATCCTTTATTATTTTGTTTACTAGCTAGGAATGCCCTACTCTCTAATTTTAACTTGATATAATAAAATTAGACTGCTAATGTAACAAGGCTTTCTGCTTACTAAGGAAATTTTGGTTGAGCAATACAGATACACACTTTTTTAAAAATGTATTTTGTACAGGGTCTCACTACACAGCTTGGACTCAGTGCTCCTCTAGTTTTCAGCCACCACACCTGGTCTCCGTGGCTGGCCTAACACCCTCTGGGGTGGGGCTGGTGCAGCATGTGGCATAGGGGATTGATTTCTAGTCCCTGCACTTACCTAAACAGGCACTTAGTACACTAAGCTATCTCACCAGCCCTTATACACATGTTTAAAGACACAAATCAAAGTGAGCTCTGTGGATGATGGGAACTTAATTTGTCTGTGTGCTTGAAAACATTTTCTCTTATTTTCAGAGGGAATGTGCTTCACTTCTGCAAACTTTGTCAATATAGACACTTACTTTTAAAAAACTTGTATCTGAAATTACATCCTTTTTTAAAGTTATGCTGGCAGTCTTGCATTTCTGTTTGAGAAATATAACTTTGTTCTTTTGAGAAGTAGAATTTTGAATTGTACACCAGATAATCACATGAAATAGGGAAAGGCCAGGACAATGAGCACTGCAAATAATGTAAGGGAGCAAAACCATCAGAATACTTTTAAATGTAATATGTAAATAACCTCTTATTGCCTAATTTTAACAAATAATCCAATAAAATTATCATAATTTGATATGGATTTTAATTTTTATTCTTTTATGATTCTTAGGAGATTATGGTAAGCAGTAGAATGTGAACTCTTGGATAATCTCTACTTTGGGAAATCAGGTGTTAAACACTAATTTTAGAGTGGAGCATTATTTTTGTATAGCTAAAGCTTGAAAAATTGTGAAAAGCCCCATCTGGGCTTTGTAGATTGCTATTCTATCCTAGATTCCCTCCTAAACCCTGACACCTAAAACCATCCTATTTCCCTGGAGAAAAACCCAGATCTATTAACATCTGTACTCCTAACCCTGCTCATCCCCCTTCCCAATCTGCTTAAAGACTCTGCAGTGACAATAGTCCTTCCCCTCCTCCTTGTTCCTCCACCACTGAATTTTTCTAATGAACATAGACAGCCTTCACTTTCTCTTAAAACATTGCCTATGACCTGTTCTCTGTCTCATGTGCAACCTCACGTCTTGGTTCTCCTTTGGAGTTACAGAGGTGTCTGTGCTTCTCTGTCTCTAGCTTTTCCCTTTTCTTTGCATTCCACTTGAATCAAGCCCAGGGACTCTCACCTGGTGATCTCTTCTTGGACAGTCATTTATCTGGAAAGCCTGTTAGCAGATAGGCACTTGTTTTTGTAATGCTGCCATCTCCTTGGAGGCTTTCCCTAAATCATACTTTCACAGTGACACCTACCTTGAGGCTACTATTTAACACTGTAGCCCTATTTCTGGCATTTCCTGTTCCCTTAATCCATTCTTGCTTTGCATGTGTTTCATAGCTTCTATCAGTTTTGCATATATTATATTTACCTAAAAGTATTAATTGTTTAATTTTCTCCCTTTATCAGAATATAATCCTGGAATACAGCTTTTGAGGACAGAGATCTGTTGTATGTGGTGCAATATAATATTAAGGATAATTATCTCTACATTAAAATTATACATGGGCTGGGGAGATAGCTCAGCTGTCTAAGCACTTGCCTGGCAAGTACAAGAAACTGGGTTCTATCCCTGGTACTGCATGCTGTGCTGGCCAATAAACCAGGTGTGGTGGTACACATCTGTACTCCAAGAGCTGAGGAGGCTGAGACAGGAGGATCATTATGAGTCTAAATAGCATAGCTAGACCCTGTATCAAAAGAATTAAAAATAAAATAAAATTATACAGAAGGGAAAGTTTTGAACACACCCACAATGAGAATGTGAAAAAGAACAATGTTGAGGTAGGAGGAAATATTATAAACTGATGTTAGTGTTTGCATTTTTCTGCTCTTCAAGAAATATTGGAAAAGGGTTAGGGAGATAGTTCAGTGGCCTAAGTGCCTGCCTGGCAAGTACAGACACCCAGGTTTGACTCCCAGTACTGCATGCTGTACAGGCCCTGGAACCCTGGGCACCCGCTTGCTGGCTACTGAAACTTGCCATGGTGGTGCATGCCTGTAATCAATCCCAGTGCTGGGGAAGCTAAAGCAGGAGCATCACTATGAGTCTTAGCTGCATAGTGAGATCCTGTACCAAACAAATAGATGAAAGATTTTTTTAAAAAAAAGAAATATCAGAAAATCAGTGACAAAGAAGCTATAAGCAATGCCGTATTTGACTTCATATAAGGTTCTCTAAGGTTAGTTATACTAATTTTGGGAGAAAAAGAGAGAGATTTTGATATTAAATTATGAAATGTATACATCACCAACTCATCCCATTAACCCTCCCTTCAGCTGTAATTGATTGGCAACTACAGATGTTAAAATTTAGTTCAAGAATATTATGAACTACTCCCAGGCATTGGAACAATTGATTGGCCAAGGAAGTGCAGCATATCTTAGGGCACAAGAGTCTGCTAGCCAACAGAGCAACAGAGTTGCATCGGTAGTGTGCTCTGTTTCAGTGGGGTAATGGAATGTTGACAGCATAGCAAACACTTCTGAAAAGAAGGGAGATGTCCTGGATGCTAGTGGGATATCGAGCTACATGACATGACTGTGCTGCAAAGATGAGTTGTTTGTGTGTGCTTATTCTGATCCCAAAAACTTGCTGTAAAAGAGAGTACCATTTGGGGCCCTACTTTGACATATTATTTAATACTAGCACTAGATGAAGCAGTAAATGACTGCAAAGAAGTCCTAGGGGATGTTAGCACAAACGTTGGCTGCAAAACCAAGGAAAATACTTAGGTAGGAAAAAACAAAGGAAGTAAGTCCCTTTTCTTTTTATTATTGAGCTTTAAACTAGAAGGCAGTTTCCAATGCTATTTGTTGGGCCTTGGAGAGACCCCAAATGAAGCACCTTACTCTTCTTTATAGAAAAAGCACAGACTAGGGAGTCAGATGGTGGAGCTTTAAGATCAGTCAAAATCTGGTGTGAAGAATGAAAATTAGATGCGCAACAGGAGCAGTTTCCCTAATTCCTCCCCCTTACTAGATGCACTTCCCGATTGGGAGCAGAGGAATTAGGCACTGTACTCTTCCTTGTCAGAATGCTTACCCTGAAATTTGGGGAAGAGCTAGAGCCAGGGCTCTAAGTGGAAGACTCTTGAATGAGAGAGAGGGCTCTGGGACCTCCAGCCATCTGATTAACTGACTTTTGTCTTTGAGGGAGAGATCAGTAGGGCTAGAAAGAAAGACCAACAGGTTTCTTGATGTTTAAGTCCCTCAGCTGGAAATAGGAAGAATAAAGAATATTCCTTTCCCCTCGAGAATGTGTTTATTCATCACAGGTGTGCAATCTATAGCCTTTTCAGGGATAGAGCCTTGTGCATCCAAATTTGCATCACAAGGAAGGTGAGTAAAAATTATTAATTTCCAAATTCTCACCTTTATTTTTCACAAAGTGACACAGAGAATTGCCAATTAGAGAGACTTGGAAACGGTTGGCCTGTGCACCACTGTGAGTTCATGATCCCTCCTAGATGGCTTAGCTGTGGATCAGGGAGGCGAAGGCAGTGCATCCAGGAAGCAGCAGGACCAGCAGAGGCAGCGTGCTTCTAAAAGCCTCGGCTTCTGTGGAAGGTGGCAGATTGCATCCAGAAGAAGCCAGAGGGGGAGAGCAGTCAACTCAACTGTAGCACCTCTCCCTACCTGCTGGGCCCCGAGGTGGGGGCATGCATACCAAGACAAGAAATCTTGCTGTATGCCCTCAGGAACCTGTGGCTGTCCCAGGGCTTGGCCCAGAGGATCTCACTCAGCAGGCTATTCTAAGTGGGACGCTAATGGGAAGGCCATGGCATGGCATACAATGCCAAGCAAAGTATCAGGTAAAGATTTACAGGAGCTGTGATCTGTATTTGTCTTACAGACAAAAATGGGACTCAGAGGAAGAGACAGGAAGAAGAGAATTCTAAGCAAGGACTATGCTAATAAATTTAATTCTCAATTCATTAAATCCTCACAGCCTAATGCAAGTTTTTACTCTATATAGAAATATCCTTTTTTCTTTTACTTTCCCTTTATGATTAGTCTACAGTTGCTCTCATCCCCTGATTGGATATTTGTTAAATCCCACCAGAAGAATCAACTCCCTGGCTGAATGAGCTCAGGTTCTGGCATAAACAGCATGGCACCGCCCTCTCTTGCCATCTCTCCCAGACTGTTCTGTGCTCTGGCCCGAGAAACATGAAGAGACTTAACTTCAGTGAATTTCTTTGGTCTGTGGTTTACCATGGCATAAATTTATGAGGCTGAGCTTTACAAATTCAATGTTAATTAGGCATTGTTTTTATCCAAAATATCACAAAGAAAGCTTTCATTGGCTTGAAAACCATTTATAACTCATATGTGTAGTTAGGTTTAAAATGATGTTGAGCTTTCTCACTATCACTGTTTAAAACTTAGGATGTTATATTCAATGCCTCTTTTTCCTAAAGGGTGGTCAGCTGGATAGTTTCCTGCGAAACCTGTGGTATCTTAAGGGCTCAGAAAGCTGAAAAGTATTAGCTTTAGACTTGGCAACAGCATAATGAAATGTGGCAAGCGGAACCATTGCCAGCATTTACTTTGACAGAGGACTGACATATGACTTTCAGTTTGCAGACAGGAAAGTATAGAGGAGCTGCTCTCAGTGTTTTCATGTGACTTTCTCATGGTTGTGAAATGAGTTTATGTCTTTGTGTGCATTGATTTGTGTGGGCCTTGAGTGATAAACCTGTCAAATATAACAGTTTGTGATTCCATTGGGCCTTATCATAAAGATCAGTTTTGAAACCCTTCAAACTCAGAGAAATTGGCTGATTCTGGGGCTAAGACTGAATGCGTAGATTAGGATAATGCCTACATATGTGTTTTTAAAAGTTGTTCATTTCAAATATGTTTGTATTTTGAATTCCCTCAGCAGAGGATCTGCAATAATAAATACATACAATAGAAAATGATTTCAAACAAAGATTTAAAATTCATTCTGTCAGTGTTTGAAATATGCTTCCTTCTACCCAAAGCCACATTTTCTTCCATAATCTGTTCTTTTGATAAGCCAAAATTCTCCACATTAATTTAAAAGATATGTAAATGCAGACCAAGGAAGGTGAAACAAAAAGCATAACGCCAAGTTAGAAGGTAAAGGAAGGTCAGTTAAATTGGAAACAATCCCCTGGGCTCAGACCTCATGGAAATCCTTGACAAAGAACAGCTTGCTTTGGAGATGGAACAAACCCAAAGTGATGGCATCTTCCTGTGTGAGCCACAAGGAGGAATCCTGCTCTGGGGCAGTTCAGGGTTTCCCTGCAGAGAAAAGCCATGCAGAGAAGTGACCTGTTCCTGCAGAGAGAAGACCTGATCAGGTATAGATAGATAATTATGTGTGACAGTAGAGACTGGGCCAGTGGAGGCAGGGAGCAGGTGTCCAGTGGAAAGGGCTCATGTGGCTGCAGCAGCTTATGAAGTGGGCAGAGTTTTGAGTCTTTCTTCTCTTACCAGCTTTTTAAACTATGAACCACTATAAATGTGAGTGTTTCAGGGCCAATAGTGTGTAAACTATACAGATAGGAATTATTTTATGATAACTACCATTTCTCAAATCCTACACATCAAGCATTGTGGCAAGTGATTTAGATAGTCATTTTACTTCATTTTGGCATTTTTCCATGACTTAAATTCGGATAACAAATTATCAGAATTACAAGTAATAAAGTATTAGAAAGATAAGGAAGATGCCCATCTCCTAGCTTTTGGCCTCAATGACAACCTCATCAACAAAGACAAACTCCAAGCTCAGCATGCAGGTATGGCCTGTGGACAGTTGGCCATCAATTGTCTAGTATTTTTGTAATAATACACCAAAGGCCACATCACAAAGAATGTAATTTCTATCACAAAGCTTTGTTTGTTTGAAACAGAATTTACCAAATGCTTTGCATTTATATAATTCTACACCTGTAAACAATATCCTGCACACACATACCTGAAACGTGGAAAGAGAAAGCTAAGAGAAAAATAGTCTCTTGAGTCTAGTAAAAGTCATAGATAATCAAAAAATATTTTGTGTTAAATAATTCACATTTTGTAAAAAAATTGAAGTAGAAAAATTAGAGCCATTCAACTACTTGGAGGAGAGAAACACAAACCTTAGAGCTGGAAAGAAGTTATTCTCAAATGAAAACTAAAACTGGGCCAGCCAGATAGCTCAGTGAACTAAAGCACCTGCTTAGGCAGAGGCAGGGACCAGGATTTGATCCCTGGCATGCCGTGCCTGCCCCACACCCCAGGGCTTGCTGACATGGCAACTGAAACTGGGCATGTGGTGCGCACCTGTAATTCCAGTGCTTGGGAGGCTGCAGACAGGAGGATCTCTACAAGACTGATCTGTGTAGTGAGACCCTGTAGACCTTGTATTAAATACATTTAAAAAAAGAAAATTAAAACTTACGTTAAAGTGTGAAACCGATTGGGGAGACTGAGACATAATTGAAATTATCCACTAGAAAAAGTTTAGTTTGTGATGATGAATTTTTTCCCCTTTGCATAAATTTCCACCAAACTTGCTATTTTACAGGATGAAAGCTTATAAAATTTAGCAAGTTTTTATACTCTTTCCTTCTTCTTCTTATACATTACTGGGGGTCCACACTTTGGCACTTTGAGAAACCAGATCTTGCGTTCTTTTTGAGTTCTCTTGCACTTTATGTTTTCTCTGTGCAGCTTGATTGTTTTTGTGTTTTGAGACACAGTCTCACTATGTAGCCCATGGCATTCTCAAACTCACAGCGATCCTCCTGCCTCAGCCTCCCGAGAGCTGGGATTACAGGTGTGCGTCAGCACCATGCCCAGTAGGAATCACAAAACAGTAAGAGATTTCCTAAGGAGGAAGTAAAGGGATTGAGCTAATTTTTTTCAGGCCTTCCAGTTTTCTGAGTGAAGGAGAACTGATCAGTAGTTCCATATATTTGAGAAAAGTGTGAACCAATTGGATTTAGTGAAGTCAGATTGAGCATAGAGCTAGAGACACAATTTAGTGTTTTATTATGTTTTCATTAGTTTAGTATTTGAAAAGTAAAAGATAATTATAAATATTCTTTTCCTACTTCCTTTAACTGACCCCTTCTCTCATTAAGCCTGAAGACAGTCTGACTTATACCTTCAGCGTCTGGGAAGCCCAAGATCCTTGACACTTTGGTATGCCTGTATATGTTCCTGTAATGAAAAGCAAAGTCTCTGTACGCAGCTATCTCTGTATTTATCAGCTGTGCCATTGCTAGGATAAAATGCTCAACACTTGCAACTTCAGGGGAGAGAGATTTATTTGGGATGACAGTTTTGGAGGGCTCAGTCCATGGTGTGCTGGCCCTGAGGCAGGAGCATAGTGGAGGAAGGGCCTGGTGGAGCAGAGCTGTTCAGTTCACAGCTAACAAACTGGAACTGAGATTTTGTAGGCCTTGCGATAAAGTCCCTTAAAGAGGGAAAGACAGGTGTCTTTCTTCTCTCTGTCTCAATCCTGGTGTGTATCTTATGGGCAGACATCCTTGGAATAAGAGTAAGTACCACACTCTGGAGACAGTCATGAAAAGCTGGGAGAGGAGAGATGAATTTGTCTCTATGGTCAGCTTACTGTTTCTGGATTGCCTGTCTCTGGGTTTCTTCTGCATAGGAAAGAAACTTCTTATTTAAGTCTTTGATGTTTGAAATATCCTGTTGTATGCATGTAATTGACCCCACTGTTGAAAAAAATATGCTTTCTAATACTATTAAGGTTTTTCTTAGTTCATTAAAATATCCTATGGCTGGGGCCGGCAAGATAGCATAGTGGACTAACATGCCTGCTTATGCAAGTTTAGGCAAATGCAGGGACCATGGTTCAATCCCCGCCACCACATGCTGTGTCAGCCCCACCCCCAGGGTGGACTGAACCAGCCAGAGTCCTAGCATAATGGCACACACCTGTAATCCCAGTGCTGGGGAGGCTGAAAACAGGAGAATCACCACAAGTCTGAGGCACATAGTGAGACCCTGCAACAACCTAATACATTAAAAAAATAATAATAATAACAAAATATTCTGTGGCATAAACTGAGAAAATTAAATACATTATAGTATTTCCAACTTCATTATGTTTGGTATGAATGATAGTATATAAATACTGAAAATGTCACTTAGTTATAAAAATAGTTTACTAAAAAATCACTTTGTCTTTTTAATTCTGAAATTCTTAATTTGATTCTTCTCTGCTCAAAGTGGCCTTCTGTGCGATCCAGTTAACTTCTCCACTAAAGCAAAAAATAGAGGAAAATTTGACCAGCAGTATGAAACTGAAAAAGACAGGAAATGCCCCACTTTGAGTTGAGAAGACACATATAAAGTTTAAGAAATGAATAGCAAGATTTTAATGAAATGCAGATTATCAGTAATCTTAGTCATTTAACCAGCTGCTGTCCACATTGCCTTAAAAGACTTTGCTGTAAGGTAAATACTTTAAGAATGTTATGTATGCTCAATTAAACAATATCCACTATTCACTCATCTTGTTTGTTTTGGAAATTTTGACCAATTCTGAAATTCAAACGTTCTTTAAAATGAATCACATGGGACATTTCTAGTGACATTCCTGTAATCTTCATATATAAAATTTTTTCAAGGATTATTTCTTCAAGTTGGACCTCACTTTAATGACTTTGATGATAAAGAATGTTTAAAAACATTCATTCAGTATGCATGCACAGTCATTTAAAAATATAATAGACATAAACAGTATTTTAGGAATGTTTTCTGTCTGAAACTATTTTGAGAGTCTGATGAGTGTTATGACTCATTTTCCCAGAAATATGGCCACATATATTCTTGTATAAATAATTCTAGACCATTTAATGATCTGTATGCTGATGTGTCACTATTTAGAATTTATATTTTTTGCTATTGTGGAAAGGTACAGCCTTTAAATCATCATCTTCTTACTAATGTAAGCTAAGGTATAAAATTATGTGCATGGGAGGTAATGGAAAAACTTCTTGGCTATTAATATAGAGAATTTTTCATTTTTAATTTAAATCAATTCCTATTTTACACATGTTATTTATAATGTAAAACCAAAAGAACTTCACAGATCTCCCAAATTTAGGTTTTTAGAAGTTTTTTGGATTACAATGAACACCTAGAGGACAGTTGGGGAAACTGCTCAGAATATGTGTTGCAGCCCTTTCCACAAAGAATTTTCTGTCACAAGTAAATGGCTGCCCCAAACCTTCTTGGAAAAGCTGGAACTGTTTTAGTAAAAGTATGGAATCTGTGTCTAAAAGAGAGACTGCTGTACCAAAAGAGCTTGGGAAGCACTGAGAAAAATTCTCAAGTAACTCACTAATAATGCCATTCCATTCTGAGAAAAGATTTTAAAAAAATACAGCTGCTATCTTCTAACTGGTTTTTACTTTCACATTGCTACAAATAGAGTAGTCCATGATAGGTTCTGGCCCTAGTATGAATTGCTGAATTATTATGGTGGTCGTCTAACTGGCTGAATCCCCCAAACAACAGCTTATCTTCCCAAAGACCCACTTCCTCCTTCTTCCCCACTCCAGGCTTGGATACAACTTCCTTTGACCTTTCCTGCCCACACAAGGGAGTCTCCAATCAGCTCCTTATATGTCACTAAACTCACCCCTCAAGTTCTGCCCCTAACAAAAGTCCGTAGAAGTCCCAGCTGTCTCTGTCTCATGTCAGAGGATGCCCCATTTCCCTCCAATCCTCTCTGTGTCGTTCTGAGTCAATAAAGGTCTTTTTGAAATCTTTCCTATCTCTTTGCTGTCCTGACAAGAAAACCTAGCAGTCCACAGTGCACAGAATTTTGCAGCAGGATTTGAACAAACGAATTGTTGGAAGTCAAGCAATAGGTGGGTTCAAGGCTAGCTATATTCTCAAGTATTTTTATCCCCTCAAAACATCCATAAACATATTAATGAACTCATTAGTAGCCATTTATGGGAATATTATTTTCTTCTTATTTACTTTTATAAAGTGGATTGACTCATTGTGTACAAACTGTATCTCCTTGTGCTAAGAAATATAAGTGTAATTGGATCAATCATGTTTGTATATATTTTCTTAATATTATATACTTTGGTGACTTACTTTTTACCAATTTTCTATTTTACTATGGGCTTCTTTGTTCTTTTAAACATTTTATATGTTGATAAAAATAAATATTTGGTAGACAAATATTTTGGCAATGTTCTTACCAGGTTGTTACATGTTTTAATATTTTTATATAATATGCTGAAGATGGAAAAATAAATTTCTAGATGTCAATATTTTTAAACACCTTTGCTAGAACAGGCAACAGTTCAGGGTGATGCTCTGTAGAAAATCTGGTATATGTCAACCATATTTGATCAAATAGAGGTCTTTAAACAGATTTCACAAGAGGGTTATTGCAGTTGTGTTTAAAAGAAAACCTCAGGGTAAGATCAAATTTATAAGCTTCATGGCAAGCCTACTAATATCCATTCCCCTAGTGAATCAAAATATCAGTCTTCTCCCTGGGGAGCACTTTTGGTAGAACTTGACGGTGTACAAACCTACCAACATGGTTCTCCTCTGCCTCCACCAAATCCATAGCTGTCATGGTTCCCAGTTTTGCTCCTCAGGCAAGCATGGGAGGTGAAGTTAGCATCACCTCATTACAGTGCTGCATAGAGGAAGAGTTTACAGAAAGTCAGGACAGAGGTAAAGTACACCTGCACCCTTTCCCAGGCCCAACTATATCTGCCTGAGATTAGAGAAGCTCATTGAGTTAGGCACTGGTTCATGGTCTGAGTTTGCTTTGCTGTTACCCTTGTGAGCCCTGGCAGTTCTGTATCCTGTACATCCTCAGAATCCTGTCCCCAGATCCAGCCTGCTGACTGAGTCCTCACCCAGCTTCTATTGATCACAGTTAATTAGGGCTGAAACATGCAGTCTCCCCAAAGGATTTGATCACTGAAGGTTTGGGTCAAGTGCACCAGTGTCCAGTGATGGGGCAGAGAGGTGTGGACCAGGAGACACTGACCTCCCAGTGGAGTCTTCCATAGCTTTGTGGGCTCTGAGGTTGCAGGATGGAGGAAGTAGGTCAGGAGGTCTTGCCTTTGAAGTGTGTCTGTGTACCTAGCCCCTCCTTTATCCTTTTGTTTGTGTCTTGTGGTGGCTATGTGGTGAGTAGCTTCAATCCACCATACCATTTCACATGAGCTTGTGCCTTGGAGTCAGCCAGCCACAGGCTGAAGCTACTGAAAAGCCATGAACAAAAACAAAGGTGTCTCAGTTACATTTCTCTAGTTGCTGGGACAAAATGCCTCACACCCAAAATTAAGGAAGGAAAGGTTTATTTAGCTCACAGTTAGTGGAGGTTTCAGTCCATACTCAGCTGGCTCCAAGGCAGAGGGGCATGTGGAAGAGGGCAGCAGTCTATAGTGGTGGAAACCAGCAAAATGGCAAGAGAAAAAGGGAGGAGTAGCAGCAACAATGACAACAGGGAGCATGTCTGTTTCCCTTATGTTGCATTCAGGTTACCTGCCCCAGGCTGGTTGTAGCATTCACACACATAATCCCAGAACACTCATGCCTATAATCCAGCACTGGATCATGAGTCAATCATAAACTCTAGAAGTCTGCCTCATAACTCCATGAGGCTTTGGGGGGACTACTAGACACAAACCACAACAAAAGGCTTTCTCTTTAAGATGTGTTTTGTTGCTGATGGAACGCTGGCTGGAGCACTCTTCCATACTAATTCTACCAAGCATTGCCCCTTTCACATCCCACTATTATTACTTCTGCTCAGAATTCTCCATATCTTATCTTTCAGGTTACAAACATCCATAATTTCCTCTCAGCTGGGACCAATGCT
>NDGM011034572.1:0-10454 GCA_002564305.1 Octomys mimax
AAAAAAAAAAAAAAAAAAAAGAAATCCTCAAAAGCTTAATGTAATCTGAATAATAGAACTGCTGTGTTTTATGGATGTGCCACTGTTGTGGAGCTGCGGGGCTACTGGGTTAGGGGGACAGATTTAGGGATCCAGGAAGGTTGTGGAAATGACATCATGGGTTGAAAAGGCTGAAGAACAGTTGGAAGAGAGATTCTCCTGCACCTAGGGGCTACAGAGAAGCCTGGGAGGGGAAACAGTGTCAGGTTCTGGGGTGAGCAGACCCATCACAGGATTAGGAGCCAGCTGCAGCCAATAACTTCCTAGTTCAGGCTCCGGGGATGCTCAGGAGGTGAGTCAGGCCCAGCAAACCTCCCAGGCCCCCACTGCCTTGCTGCCCTGGCTGGAGACCCACCCGCAGTCCTTACTTTCTCTGTAGATTTTGTAGGCGTTGGGTTCATTCAGTGGCCAAGTTGACATCCTTTCAGATTTATGGGAATTTAATTTTTGCTGTAAGGAAGGTAGCCCCTGAATAACCCTTTATTTCACAACTTAAAAGGTGAGATTCATTTTACAGTTTGCTCACTTTTCACTAGGATAATTACGTGATTCTGTGACTTCTCACCTGCAAGACGTCTTTAAAAACTTTAAGTTCCAAACAGGTTTCATTTTATAGTTCTAAGAATAATTGTTTGGGAATGCAAGCCAGAGAATCTGTCTCTTTGTCTCTGTTGAGTAGAACTGTACATAAAATTCTGTTCCCTTTTCATGCACAGTTTTCCTTTGAGTCCAACGTGGCAGTTGGGAGCCAGACTCTCAGCGCTGGGCACAGGAAGGCTCCGCAGACTCCGCAGTTCAGCTCCCGCTCAGGCCAAGCAGGACCTCAGGGAGCGTGTGACTCTCCCCAGGTCACAGATGCAGTTGGTGGCCTTGGAATCTTGTTGTTCCTTTCTTAAACTTGATCGTGAGAACTGTGAAAATAAAAACTGCAGTTATGAAGAAATCAGCTTTTTGTCCTAAGTGTTGCCACCCTTCCCACAGTACTTTGCCTATTGACCTTTCCCTACTGAGAACTTTTTAAATGTAGCGGGAGGAAGATGTAGCTCAGTAATTGCTCAAGGCCCTAGCTTCAATCCCCAGTACACAAAAATAAAATAAAAATCAAAATGTATGAAGTTAAATTTACTGGTGTTTTTCTTTCTTTTAATTTTTTATTAGTATGTATTTGCCACCCACAGCAATTACTGTGGGAATTGATACATGTAAGTCTCACATTCTGATCACTTTTACTCCCTCTGTCCCTTCTACTCTCCCCGCCTTCCTACTCTAGATTCCTTTCCTATCTCGAAAGTCTACCCTTCTGCTTCTCAACATCTGTCTTTTATCTTGCTCTTTAATTATTTATATTCTGAATCTCTCATATTTGGGAACCCATGTGATATTTAACCACAGTCTCACTTATTTCAGTTAGTATATTGGTTTCATGATACATTTATTTTCCTACAAATCACTTAAATTTATACTTCTTTATGGCTGAGTAGTGCCACATTGTGCATATACACCATACCTTCCCAACCCATTTTCCTGTTGATGGGCATATGAGGGCTTCCGTGATTCAGCTATAAACATTGGGATGCATAAATCACTGTAATGTGAAGACTTTCGCTCTTTTGGGAGGACAAACAGAAGAAGTATAGCTAGGTCAAACAGAATTCCTATTTTTACTGTTTTGAGGGATTTCCCTACTGATTTCCACAGTAGTTTTACTAGTTTACATTCTCACTAACAATGTACAAAGGTTTCTTTCCCTACATAACCTCTCTAGAATTTGTTTCTTGAGTTTTTTTTTTGAAGGGTCCACAGGGTGTTCAGGATCTCACTACTAAATTGGACTCATAATGATTTGCTTGTTTACAGCCTCCAAACAGCTGGGATTACAGGTGTGTGCCACCACGCCCAGTCTCAATTGCCATCTCAGCATGTCTCTGGGGGTGGGGCTGGCACAGCAGGCCCAGGGATCAAACCCTCGGCCCCTACACCTCCTTACAGGCACTTTAATCCACTGAGCTGTTTGGCTGGCCCTTGTTTTTTGAATTCTTGGTATTAACAATTTTTAATAAAGTCAAGGTCATTATTGTTTTGATTTACATTTATCTAGTGGTCAAAGATACTCAGCTTTTTTTCATATATTTGTCATCTGGATTTTTGAGACGTACCTACTCATTTCAGTTGCCCATATTTTGATTGGGTCTTCTATTTCAAGGGTTTTTTTTTTTTTTCATGTACTGTAGATATTCATCTCCGGAGGAATAAGTCACAAAATTGTTCCCATTGTATATGTTGTCTCTTTATTCTGCCGATCAATTCTTTTGCTGTGTAGCAGCTTTTTCATTTGATACAACCTCATTTGCTAATTCTTGGTATTTTTCTTATGGAATTGAAATACTGCTCAGAAAGTCTTTGCTTCTGCCTACGTCTTTAAGAGTTTTATCTATGTTTTTCTTCCAGTAGATTTAGCATTTCAGTTTATGTATATAGGTCTTCGCTCCATTTTGATTTGACTTTAATACAGGATCTAGCCTCATTCTTTTGTATGTGGGTAATTAAGTTTTTAAGCACCATTTGTTAAAAAATATTTTATCTTTTCTTTAGAGTATATCATTTGGCCCTTTGTTGAAAATAAGAAGGCAGGAGGTGCTTGGAGTTATGTCTACATTCACTAGTCTATTATATTGGTCAACATCTCTTTCCATTTTTCAGTGTCTTATTCAATCACTTTTTTCAGAACAGTAACATTCTCATTATTGAGGTCTTTTATACTTCCTTGTTTTGGATAGTTCTTATGCAGTTAATTTTTTTTGAAGGTGCTGCAAATGGGATTGTTTTCTTGATAACATGTTTCTTTTTGGGCCAGTGGCATGCTGTGTTTACTCCATAGTTTTGTAGTATAACTTGAAGTCTAGGATTGAATGTCTCCTGCTTGGCTCTTGTTGCTTGATTGCTTTGGTTAGTCTGGGTCTCTTCTGGTTCTCCATAAATTTTAGAAATTTCTTCCTGATAAATAGGTTTGTTCTTGGAGTGTTTCTGATTTTTGTGTGCTTATTCTGTACCATGCAGCTTTGCAGGATTTGTTTGTCAGTTCTAAGTCTTCTGGTAAAGTTTAAAAAAAAATCTTTTATGTAAAATATCATGTCATCTGCGAATAAGAATAGTTTGTCCTCTTTTTTTACTAGCCAAATCTTTTTTATTTTCTTCCTTTACCTGATTGATCTGGCTAAAGTTTCAAGTACTATTGAATAAGAATGGTGAGAATGGACACACTTGTCACATTCCTGTTTTTTAAAGTGAATGCTTTGTTTTCCCCATTTAGTATGATATTGGCAATGGGCTTGTCATAAATGGTTTTCTCATTTGAATGTAACATCATTTATTACCTATTTTTGTCATTTTTTTTATCATGAATAGTTTTTAAAAAATTTTCTGTGTAGATTGAGATGATAGTGTCATTTTTATCCTTCTTTTATGTAGCATATTACAATTGTTGAACAATTCCATCCCTGGGGTAAAACCAACTTGCTCATGATGTATAATCTTTTTAATGATTTATTGTACTCTGTTTGAAAGTATCTTGTTGAGGATGGTTATGTTTTTTTTTGTGGTATCTGTAACTGAGTGTATTTTGGGACTATTCTTTTTTGTGACTATACTAGCCATCTTTCATGTGTTTTATCAAGTTATCTTCCTCCCTGATTCTTGTAGTTGTTTTGACTTGGTAGATTCACATTCTTCTAACTCATAGTCCAATACTTCTAGCTCAAACTAGCCTGACATAAAAAAATAAAGCATATTAAGAAATAAAATCATTATCATGACTAGGATCAGATGCTCAAACCCAGAAATAACCAATTGATTCACATTTCTTGAAAATCTAGGTGGGCATGGTTGTGCATTCATTTAATTTTAGAACTTTGGAGGCTGAGGTAGAAGGATTACATGTTCAAGACCAGGATTTGCCACATAGTGAGACGCTGTCTCAAAACAAATAAATAGACAAAAGTAAACCATATTTCATTGTATTTAAGATAACATACATTATTATTATTAGCTAACATACATTATTTTATATGTATTTCACTAGAAAATTAAACATTGCAATTGTCTACCCATTAAAGTAAGATGCATTCAATTTCATAGAGATTAATATATGAACAATATGTCTTAAAATTGATGACATGTCCTATTAACAGAATGCATTTTAAAATACCTGACCTAATTTCTTCAAGTCTTTTCTGTCCACAAAGGACTCAAAGGCATGCGTAAGAGTGGTTTATGAGTTTCACTATGATTTGGGCATGAGTGGGTACAGAACATTTCAGGTGGAGTGAGAAGACAACAATTCCCTTTTGAATTTTTACTTGCACTTATGGGGTCAGCCTGGCTGAAATGGGAACCAGAAAGCCTTTCTCTTTGTCTGAGCCATATAAGCGTACTTCCTTTGTTCTAAATAAGTACGAATTAACAGTCTTCTTTCATAGCCGGGAATATCAGGTTCCTATATACTTAACACTGATCACTGGAAGCCCAAAATGTTAGTAGCAGGAAGAAAGGAGTTTAAACCCCAGCAGTTCAAGCCTGATCAGCCCAGATCTAGCCTTTAAAACCCAGGGCAGAGATTATTTCTCCCTGCCTGAAAACTTGGAAACATACCTTGTTGAAGTGAGTGTTCCAGACAGCACGTCATAAACCCTCTGGGAGGGCTTCTGATCAGTCCCAAAAGAGAACAGAAGCACGCTGACTCTAGCAAATGAGAATTTACTACAGTCTCATATGTTGAACTTAACTAATGACTGCTACGAAGAACTGCTCCTGATCCTCATTAACTAATTAAGCACTCCCAGATAGAGAGTTAGCCATACTGCAAAAATCTCGCTAAAGCACCTGGTACTCTTCTCCAGCTCTACGGTGATTTCTCAACAACACCGAGGATGCATGGGTGCTGCATCTGTTCATCTGCCTGTGAGCCATGTCACTGGGCGGCTCCTAATTCCACACCAGTGGCTTCATGTGCCCCCAGAGGCTGCTCTCTGGACAGGACAGCTAGGCCTCCCTGGGCTTCTCTGGGGTTTTCTCCTAGCTTTTTCTTTCTCAGCAGGGTAAGGGAAAGCCAAGCTGTGTTGGCCTCTTTCAAGAGGCAGCCTTTGCTCTCAGCTGTGCTTAATATAGCTGTGATCCTTGAGATGGTGAATTTTCCCATTGTTTCTCTTCTTGAGGACCCCCTGCCCTGAGGCACTTTAAATTGAATAGCGAGGCCCTGAAAATGCTAATTATTATAATTTATTGGAGAACTCGATATCACAATTTTTTCTTTGAAATACGATAAGTACTAAATATACTTTGCCTACACGTGTATTAATCACAACTGTGATTCTACTATGGTCAGTTTTGAGTGTGGCTACTGGGGCCTGGTTAGGGCTCTGGGCAACTTCTGGAACACATAGTTTTTATTGTAATTGCTCTCCATCCATAGCAGAACCTATGAACTTCTATTTACATTTGAGCAACAATTCGAGAAGGAAATGTTAACTAGTAGTTAAAATTGTAGCTTTTGGCATACGCTCTTTTGATTAAAATCCCTGCTTCTCACTTGCTATCGCTATGATTTGCAGAAAGTACCTTAATCTTTCCAGGTTCTACTTTCTCATTTGTAAAACAGGAGAACAAAAATACAGGTCCCAGTTGCTTCTCTGAAATATTTGGGACTATGTACATTTTAGCATTCGGCTTCTTTTAGCTTTTGGGGGAATGAAATAGTGCACATGTCCTTGTTTACAGTAAGGGGCAAAGCATACATTGTGTCCTGTAGCCTATGAGCATTGCTGCAGTAAAAAAAGGGTGATGACTTCATTCTGCACAAAGATTCGGCATATACTCGCAGCAGTTCAAATTTGGGTCAGATTTCTTGCCACCTAAATTTGTGGGAAACATGAAAAAATAGGTGACTTTCAGGGCTTGGTGTCTTCATAGACGAGACATAGTGAATCTGAATTTTCTTACAAAGTTATTCTTTTTAAACAAAGTATGGGTAAAGTATTTGCTATTTCAGTATGGCTAATGCTACTGAATACTAACTTCTCAAGGCTGAAGGTGCTATTGGACAGTGGTGACCTCTAGGAATAGGAGAATAGAAAATGCATTTTCACAGGCGTTTTCTGCCTTCTATTCTATTTCTAGAGGTCACTGCTGTCCAATAGAACATTCTGCCTTTACAGAAATGTCCTATATTTGAGCTGTCCAATATGGTAGCCATTAGTCATTGGGCCTATTGGACACTTGACATGTGTCCAATTTAACTGAGAAACCAAATTTTTAACTTTTGTTAACTTCAGTTAATTAATTAAAATCTAAATTTAAGTAGCCACACTGGTCTCGAGCCTATCATATATGGAGCAGTGTAGATGTAGAAACAACTGGACACAGGATTCAGGACTATGGTAGTTTCATCTTCTGATTCCTACCTAAAAAAACAGTATTTACTTGTAAGTCGCTGAAGCTGGTGAACAACTACTCATTCACTTGTTTATTTACCAAGTATTTGGTGAATGTCTATAACATACCAAAGCACTGGAGATAGGTAGCAAGGTTTATGAATTGAAACAGTGCATACTCATTTAAAGCATACAAATGTGAGCCTACATTTAGAAAAACAAATTGTAATGATGAATCCAACGATACAGATACTGGGTTGTTGTAGTAGCATAGAGAACACACAATCAGGCTGATGAGAGCTTAGAGAAAACTTCTTTGAAGAGAAGGGCCTGACTTCCTGGATAGTAGCGTGAGTTAGCCAAGGCCAATGGATTGAGTAGAAGCCCACTTCGGAAAAGACAAGGAGATAAGAAAGTGCTTGATGCTATCAGCTGCAGAGGTGGCTGGAGTAGCTGGTTCTGGGGCTGGAGGTGCGACTGGTGACCAGGCCTTGGGCCTTTGTGTGCCACTGAGCTCCCACAGCAAGTGGGCACCAACTCTGTCATCAGTCAGCAAGTGTTTAGTCAAGGGAATGGAAGTCACCGTGGCATACTCCAAGACAGAAGAGGTTGCACTCAGGATACTGGGTGTTTATGAGGACTGGAGTCCGGGGAGCAAAGAGGATTCCATTTTAAAGAAATTCAGAAGTTCAGGAACTGTTGAGAGCTGCTGTCTATGGCTATGGCTGCCTGGCCCCCTGAAAGCTGTGTCTGCCTTCTAGACTTGTTTTCTTTCCTTTTTGGTACCAGGAATCGAGCTCTCAGCCTCACATTTGCCAGGTAGACATCATGCTGTTGAGCTGCATCTCTGGCTCCATGTCTGCCATCTGCCATCTTTTAATGCCTATGTCTTTATGACAGCCAGAGAATGTTTTCTCCTCTTCTGACTTCTAAATCATAGCGCAGTTTTCCATACTGAAATTTAGCAAGGGAATCTACACTGCTGCACCCAGGATCTCTGCTCTCAAAGTACAAGGAAGAGGCTAGCAGAGTATTTTCAGTACTGAGTAATAGCTATTTTGTTATTTTCTGAAGTGTCTCACATTAGTAATGCCGATAGGTAAAGTGACCATAGAATTTATCATTCAAACTACGTCATTTGTAAAAATGAAAAGGGCTTTAAAAGGTATTGACACATAGACATCTAACCTATGGAAGTGGCGATGCATAAATTAGTGAATCATTAAGAAATGCCTAGTTTTTTTATCTTATGGAAAAATAGAAGAGACAAAGGAAAAATTTAGTACTTTGCTGAATCTGGGTAATAAGTACATGGCATTTTATCATACTATTCTATATGCTTTGTGTTTAAAAGTATCATGAGTCCTGTTTATTATTGGTCAGTAGGTTTTAGGGAGCCTTGGTAGTTAGTCTAGAAGCTATCTTGCAAGAGTTAGTCCTGGAGAGATTTATTACATGCTTTGAGTAAGAAGTGTTCAGTAAAGACTTATTTGATGAAGAGACATATTGTTGTGTTCTTCAGGAAGTGAGTTTGAATTCAGATGACATCTGGCAAGGCTGGGAGAAGTTTGGAAAGATAGCTATCTAGATGTCAAGGACTATGGTTGTTTGCTTGGAACGTGGAGGAACTGATTGCATCATTCTCCCTTGATTTTGTAGTTTACCAGTTAAGCCCTTAACTCTGCTTTTGAAAAAATAAATTTATTATGAGTTCAGCAGAGCCCTGGTGCTCATTTCTCCAGCATGGAAGCAGATGTGGTTTGGAGCATGCTGGTTTGGGGGACCCACCAAACATCCAAAGGAACTGAATATGAAATGAACAGGGAGTGGGGGCTCTCCCTCTCAGTGATGCTTTGTGATCTAAGAGGTGTTTTCCATTTTCAACAATGTGTTGCAGAATGGTCTGTAACAGTCTGTTGTAATTTTCTCCCCAAATCTCCTACGTTTCTGCCAATAGTGAATTAGACTGTCATTAGCTCCACAGATGTGCTTTGATCCCTGTACAGCTTGTCTCCTGGCAGGGAGGCATTTGAGCCATTCGTACAAATTTGCTAAACCTGGAGGATATATCGCAACACAGTGGAAGGAACCAGAATGAGAAGTCTGGAGCCCTGGGTTCAAGTCATATCTCTGTTGTTAATTAGCAGTTTGTCATCTTGGGTGAAGCATTGAAATGCTCATTGTCCTCCTCCTCTGATCTGGTTTGGTTCTTAAATTCCTTTCTGACCTCCTGATACCAAGGGGAAGTCTCTTCAGGTTTGGGTATCGATGTTACTTTGCTGTTGGGGTCTTGGTTTTGTGAGCTCACAATCCACTGTGCACTTCAGAACAACTGATCCTTGTCACTAGCTTACTATTCCCACTCTGCTGTCTCTAAAAGGGGTCCATAACAGTTTGTCTCGATGATTTATTTGTTTTTAAGGCATCTCTGTTCTTTGTAGATGAAGTTGTTTAAGGGAGAGTTAAAGACTCATATATTAATGTTACTCAGCTTCACTATGACCTTATGGGATCACCATTGTATTTTCTGTCCATTGTGGATGTGATTATTGTTCTGAGGTCCATGACCATAAATACATATACACACATATATGCATACATATACATGGAGATATTCTTGCTATTCGTCTTACAACATGCATACATATGATGCAGTATATTTTATTTTTGTGGTTATCAATTAGAATTTTATTTTCAGTTTTCTTCTGTTCCTTTTATTGCCTCATTGAGTTCCTGTTTCATTGATTGTGATTTTTATTTTGGAGCATTTCTTTAATCTTCAAGTCTTTTTGGTGTCTGATCATATTTAGGGATGAATCAATATTGACTTTACTGAATTCATCATGTTTACATTTTTTTGTAATTTTTGCCCAGCCTATAGGTTTCACCATAGGTAGAATCCAGAGTTCTTTGTCTTTTCAGGGCTGGGGATGCCAACTGCCAGTATGCATTGGCCTTACATGTGAATACATTTCTCTAAAGAGTGGTCCATCAAACCTAAGAGGTGGTGGTGGCATAGGATTGGTAGCAGCATTCTGACTATAGAGGGGCAGAAGAAACCATCATTATTTGTATGTCTCTGAGTTTAGATTCTTTCTGGGATTTTTTTTCAAAGAATGGAGAGGGATATTTTCCTGGATACAGAAGATTATGGAGAAATTCTTGGAGCTTCACTTCTGCTATCACAAAAGTTTGATTTGTTTTTTCAGTGCTATAACTCTTCTTTTCTTGTATGAGGTCTTCAGTGTAGGTGGAACAAAACATTCAAATAAGGAAAATGGTGCAGATCTGGCTTCAGTCTGTTGGTAGGGCTGTTACCCACCAGAAAGTGCCAGCCACACTGACTCTGATAGCTAAAACTCAAGACAGCCTATAGCCAATTGTAATTATTATTTTTTTAGTTCCTTAATCACCTTAGAACCAATAATCTAAACTACTCAACTTAGTAATGTATAGGGCTTGTTCACTTCTCTGTAGCTGCCAGTTATCAATTTATCCCAAATATCCAAACAAGTCTCATTATTCCTATAATATTCTCTAGTAATTTTCCTTTCCTCCCTTTCTTCTCATTTAAATATTCTTTTTGTCTTTATTCTTTGACATATTTTATCTCCTAGAAACAAATTATGACTTTTTAAATGCAGGGAAGACATCTTTGTTATAAGCTAGCACCTAGCATGTTACCTGGCACATAGCAGATACCCAGTGGATATTTACTCACTCAGTGTTTAGTATAAACCTGGATTCATTAAGCCGTTCCTAAAGGTAGCATTTTCTAAAAGGAAACTTGGAAAGAAAATCATAATAGAGGCAAGATGACTCCACTAGAAAGAGGCACAGAAAAGGCAGGCTGGAGTGGGTGTGTGACCTGTTTGATATATATATAAAATTTTATTTTCTTTATTTTTTTCCCTCTGAAATCAGAGGTTGAACTCAGGCCCTTGCATTTGCCAGGCAAGCACTTATTCTACTGAGCTATCTCCCCAGCCC
>NDGM011034579.1:0-10170 GCA_002564305.1 Octomys mimax
AAAAAAAAAAAAAGAATCAGGCAAGAGGGACACACATAACCTTTCTTGTGTCATAACCAGGCCTACTTTTCACAGATATCTATGGTCTTCCCTGATGTTATAGCTACTTTTTTTGTTTCTGGGATAAAGTTCCTGACACCTTTAAGTTAAAGGAGGTTTATTTTAGCTTACACTTTATAGAGGATTCAGTCCATTGCCTGCTGGCTCCAAGGCAGGATGGCATGGTAGAGAAGAAACAGTCAGAAGGAAGGCAGAAACCGGCCAGTCTACCTTCTATCTTTCCCTTTATATACCATCTGGGCTACAAGCCTATTGGTGGCACCCACACCCACAGTAGGGTTCCCATTACCCACACCCAGATCGATACTAATGGAATCAGTAAACTAACCCAATTATTACACCTTTAATATTCAGATATCCTTAATCCACATTGATACATCTTAGATGGAGTCACCTGTAAAAAGCACACCCACGAGCGCAGGAGGCTGGAGGGGCATCTAGATACAAGCCACAGCACCCACGAGGCCAGCTAGTCTACCTGAAGTGCTCGTCATGGCACTCTGTGAGTCATGTGTCTTCCCACCCACAGAGGCACCTGGGTTATAGGCCCAGAGCTGCAGGCAGCTCTCAAGCTCTGTAACTCACTCCACTGCCCAGCACTCAGCAATTCCCATGCTGTTCCTGCCTTGAAACTCAGCCAAGATTTACCCCAAATCACAATGCTGTCCAAATCTCTAAAAAATGTAAGCAAAGGCTAAAATTTATATTCACCAAAGATAGGATAGCTCCCAAATTTCTTTTTCTTCAGCCTCAGTGTGATACTTGCAACATTCTTCTGAAAAAGTTGAAGTGGATAAAGAAAAAAAGGCAAAAGGTGGAAGGAAGGAAAATTAGAATAAAATAAGGAAGAAGAGCCAGCCATCAGCTCAGCGGACTAAAGCACCTGCTTAAGCAGAGTGCAGCAGCCAGCAGCTACAGTTTCTGGCATGCTGTGCCAGCCCTGCCCCCAGGGTGCCCTGAGAGGGCAATTGAGACTGGGCATGGTGGTACACGCCTGTAATCCCAGTGCTTGGGAGGCTGAAAACAGGAGAATCACTCTGAGTCTCATTTACATAGTGAGACCCTGTTGACCCTACAGACCCTGTAATAAATACATTTAGAAAAGGAAGGAGGAAGAAAAGGGGATGGAGGGGGAAAAGGGCATGAAGGTGGTGGGAAAGATTCAGGAGAGGAAACTGTCCTTAATCCCAACCAAGTCTGGATAGGCTTGACCCTAGGATTCTGTACTTTCCACAAGACAAAGAAGCTGGACCCTGGCCATGGTATCCTTTAAGCCCTTGGCAATTTTAATGAGAAACAGTCATAAAAATATTTGGCTTTTGTTAATAATAATTGTCAAGAAACAGAGAAAGTGAAGACCAAGAGTTGATTCTACCCAGCCGCTGCCCCTGAACTCACCTTTTCTCCTGTGGGGACCTCCTCTGACAGTAGGGGAACTCTTGACTCTGGACAGCCACTGTCTAGTACAAATACCACGTGTGTAAGGATCAGGACTCAGTGGAAAGACCAAAGGAACCGGAGATTGGGAACAAACCTGCGCTGTAGCCTAAGGGGTTAGGTTGAAAAGATGAGACTAAACTGACAGAAGGTCAAGAATCTGAGGAAACGAAGCAATGTTACATAATTTGCATAATGACCTGATTAATGCCTGTATTTTCCTTCAGATGAACTTCCATAAAGATATGGATTGTGCCACATTCATTTACTCACCATGAAATAGTTTCAGAATGTTATACCTCATTATTGATGCTCATTCAGAGTCAGTACAAAAAATAGCCGCATAGGCCTGGGGAGATGGCTCAGTGGCACAGCACCTGCCTGGCAGGCACAAGGTCCTGAGTCCAATTCCCAGTACAAGGAAACAACCATATAACGAGAGCTTCTGCTGTTTCTCCAGCACTGCTGCTGCTATTATGGTTGTTTAGTTTCCTCAGTACTGTGTGCTACCTGATAAAGCCTCTTAAATTTTAGGGCCAGCTGACAATATTTTATTTCTTGATCTGGGTGCAATTTGGGGGGTTGGTTTGCTTGTGAAAACTCACTGAGTTGTAAGCTTATGATTGGGCACCTAAGCCAGCACGTGTGACAATACTAAGTCGATTGTGGTTCACGGAGGTGCTAGCTGGAGTCTGGTGCCAGGAGCAGAATCATAGCACCCTGTGGTGTTGGAGGTAGGCCACCCTTCCAGAGCTGGAATCTAGCACTGCTCTCTAGTGTACAGAACTCTAGTGTAATTGAAGCTACTTCTCCCGACTTGAGTGCTACCAGAAGCACCCAGTCAGCAGGTAGTCTGAACGCAGTAGCAAAACATCAAACAATGGAAATGGTAAACTCCGGATTGGGCCAGGGAAGTCCGAGAAGCACAGTTATGGGTCTCAAACGAATAGCTCCATATTCCTATGTCAACTCAAAGAAAGGTTCCCTGTAACCAACTGACCTAGCAAAAAGCATTGGTGTGAATTTACTGTTTCCATTCAACCACTAAGAGTGCACTCATTATTTCGGTGCTGGCCAAAAGGAAACTGCTGCTGCACTGTAGCTGCACGCAGAGCTGAACTGAATGGGCAGTGTTAAAGAGAAATTTTGCAATGAGCAGAGTTGCAAGAAGTGAAGTTGGATACTTACTTGCATGGATGAAGGAATGGGTTAAGGTTGGGATATGTTTGCTGTTATGGTTTGTGTCTAGTCATCCTCCACCAAAGTCTCATGCGGTGATGGGGTGGCAGGCTTCTAGAGTTAGTGATGAATTCATGATCCAGTGCTGGGTGAGCGCTAAATCCACAGATAGCCTGAATGCAATATAAGGAAAAGAGAGAGGCCTGCTCTCTGTCTCTGCCACTACTGCTCCTCCCTTCCTGTTTTGTTGTTTTCCACTGCCATGAACTGCTGCCCTCGGCCATGTACCATTCTGCTTTGGAGCCAGCTGATTATGGACTGAAACCTCCACAAACTATGAGCTAAATAAACCTTCTGGGCTGGCTAGATATCTCAGCAAAACAAGTGCCTGTTTAGGCAAGCACAGGAACCAGGGTTCAATCCCCAGTACCACGTAAGGTGCTGGTCCCTCCCTCAGGCGCACTGAGGTAGCCACTGAGACCAGGCACCATGGTGCACACCTGTAATCCCAGCACTGGGGAGGCTGAAAACAGGAGGATCACTCTGAGTCTGAACTGCGTAGTGAGACCCTGTACCAAATACATTTTAAAAATTTAATAAACCTTTCCTTCTTTAATTTTGGGTGTTGGGTGTTTTGTCCCAGCAATGAGAGTAAAGTAACTGAGACACTTGCTAAAGGATTTATTTGGTTGACTACAGCCTGGACTAAGCATAACTGAAAGAGACAATGATTCTAAGAGAGAAGCAAGTGTTTAGGGCAGTGGAAAGGACCAAGAACATGTGGATCTTTGTTGCTTCACATAAAGCCCAACAATCAGACAGAGATGACAATTTGTCACGTGGATTTACCCAGCCTCTCTTCTCAATTTCCCTAGTGCCTTCAAAACGGGCCATTTATGGATGAAGGCAATTCTCAATGGCACAGATGTCCTCTTACCAAGGCCGAGCTAGCTACAATCATACTTATGTGTCCAAACTTTCAGCAGCAAAAGCAACACTAAATGCTCAAAACGGTATTTCCCTGCAAGGAAATCAAGCAGTTACCACAACAGTTTGATAATACTGTAATCCAGATATGTCAAACCTTTTAGAGCTCTCAATGATACCAACAGCTTGCTATGGCACATATATGCCTTAGGTTCACCACCACCATCATTGTCCTTCACATGGAGGAGACAGTCATTCATCTGCCCTCAGTACCACTGCCAGTACACAGGTGTATGTAGAGGATGCCTCATGTACCAGCATGGGATGTTGTACAATGTGGCTTCAGATCAAGGAACCAAAGTTTTAGCAAAGGAGGTACAACATATGCATGTTACCAAGACACTCTGGTTTAACCACGAACTTTGCCACTAGACTGTTTTCCTATGGTGATAAAATGGCCTGGCAATGATTTAGCTAGAACATTGGCTCTACAACAGCTGCCTACAATGGCTGACTGCTATCCTCCAGGGTACATTGTGTGCATCAACCCTTTGTTGATGCATGATATTGGACACTGAATAACTGGAATGCATACCACATAATCAAGGGATGATATAACATTGTTCATTCTTATCATCAGTCTCAGAGGCCTACTTATGGGTTTTTGCTTCCCCATCTCAACACATTGAGATCTTTCCAGGTTAGATATCCTGACTGTTAGGATGAGAATGGGAAAGTACACTTCTACTAAGAGATGTTTAGGGACCCCAAGTTATAAATCCCATTTGCTCTGCATGGGATCCTCATACAAGTGGACTTGTGGCCCAAGACAAGAATATTGGTCAGGCTATTCAACCTTGATAAGCTATAGTTCTGTTGTACAATGGAAGAGAGAACTCAGGAGATTCATCACAGTGAAACCATACTCAGTGTCCCATGACCAGTAATAATAATAAACAGACAACTGCAGCACAGAAAATCCCAACATGGTAAGGCAACTTAAGAGTGTGTATGCACCAAGTATGAAGGTATAGGTTGCCCCATCTAGCAAGCAAACTCCACCAGCTGAACTGCCTGCTGAGGATAAAGGCTGGTATCGGAGGACACACTGGTTCACAGGCTCAGACCTTGCTGAAGTAGTTGGGCCTGCTCCTTGTTCTTTTAATCCATCTATATTAAGTTATTTGTAGAGACTATACCTGCTCACTAATGTACTTAGCTCAGCTGAGGCGTAAGAAATGTCAATACTGACAGACGTAATTTGCAGACTTTTATTAGTTGCTTTTGTCACAGTCTTAACCTGCTCTTGGCTTTGTTTCTTTGATTATGGATTTGACCTACTTGTCATTGACAGTTCCTCCCTCAAATGTACCATGGGCTTCAGTGAAAGACAGTTGAAGGAAGGCTACTAGTTTTACTCTTATTCAAAGACAATGTCCCGTGTATTTTAGAAACTATATTAAGTATAGCCCAAAACCTAGAAAAATATCTAGTATGTTGCTGATGCTTTGTAAATATTTGTTAAAGAAAGATTTTTTTCTCTTACCTAAATATAATCCACCTAATGAAACTCAATGCCACAGTAAGTAATCAACAACAACAACTTCAGTAATTTTTCTAATTTTGAGGAACAGCAATAAATGTAGCAGCCTCTAAGCCACTCCACCTATAATGACAGATGAAAAAACTGATACTTGGGGAAGTTAGGTAACACTCTCAGAATCACCTGGAATAGCAGGCACCAGAACTCAAGTTCCCTTCCAGGGTTGTCCCCAAAATATCACTACTTCCTTTGTGATGGTTCTTCAATATATTCTTCCTGGATATTTTGGACAGTTTTGGACAATTCTCCAAATGCTGTACCCTTACTCATTTGTCCGCTCTAACCTCAAGCAGGACACAGAGAATTCAGGAAAATGATGTTGGCTGTAATGTTGTCTAGAAGAGTCATTATACTTGACATATTTCCACCTGTCCATTTATAATTATAGGCTATTTAAATTTGGAATCAGGCTAACAATCAGAAGCGCCAGTGATGAGGGATGCATTTAATTAATGAAGCTCATTTCTCCTGCTCCATCAGCCCATTTCCACAAATGTACCCAACTCCCAAATTTAAATCAAGTAGAAAAGCTATGGCCCTATATATGTAATGAGGTCCAAATACCCTGGAATGCTTATACTCTTTAAAAAGCAGAGAAGTTCAAAGATCCAAAATGTTTATTTATTCATCATAAATAAAACTTTCTTATTTCAGTAAGAAAAAAAGTACTCTGGAACTAAAAATATATTTTTAAAATTGACACAGAAAAATGAAGAATATATAATATACGAACACCATTTGCTCACACTATTTTTAAGTATATAACCTTATAAAAAGTTCAGTGTGATAGTATTTATTAAGTGCGTACTGTGTGCTAGAGTTGTGCCAGGACTTAGGTAAAATGGTCACTTACTTATGACCTCCATTTTTAGTGAGTATCTACAGGACTCCATCCTTTCCTCCTGATTCCTAAGTTTCACTAAAGCCAATTGTACCCTCTTCTAACATTCCCAAATGCAACCCTTCTTCCTTCCTACATCCTTTAATGTTCCAATTCAGAGTGAATAACTTCTTATTTAGGCAATTGTAGCCTTTTCCATTACTGGCTTAAGGAGCTCTTTCTAGTATTTTACCCACTTCAAACTGAGTTTCTCTTACTTCAAATTCTTTTCCTGCAACCAGTGGAAAGAGGAATTTTTCACCACCTGAATCCAAAAATTCTGCCTGGCCCTCCCTCTGCTAAGCTACAGTCCACTTAATAAACACATTCTTCCAAATAAAGTCACCTCTAAACACTTCCTCCCTACAAAGCCTCGTGTGTCTAGAGGTGGGGCTCTTGGAAGGTTATCAGATTCGGGGATGCTGCACCCACTGGGGAGCTCAGTGACTGCATGTGCTACTAGGAGGTGAGGCCTGGCTGCAAGAAGCAGCCATTAGGGCCAAGCCCTGGGTAGGGTTTCTCTCTCCCCCACCCCTACTGCCCGCACCCCAGCTACTCTCTTCTCTCTCCGCTTCCTGACTGCCAAGCTGTGAGTAGCTTCTCTCCACAGCAGGTCCTGCCACCATGCTGTTTCTGCCTTGAGGCTGCCAACCTTGGACTGAACCTTCTGAAATAGTGAGCCAAAATAAACCTTTCCTTCAAATTGCAGGTGTTGGCTGGGGAGAGAACCAAGTGGCCTAAGCGCCTGCCTGGTAAGCACAAGGTCCCAAGTTTGATCCCTGGTACCACAAAAACAAACAAAAGAAAAGAAAATTAAATAAAGCATTTAAATTGCAGCTGTTTGGTATTATGTCTCATCTAGTATGTTACTTATGTTATTCTTTTTAGTCCACAAACCTTTTCCTTGGTTTCTTTTGAACTTTCTTCTAGTCATGATTACCTTCTCACTAAACTAAATGCACTCTCCTGTCAGATTTTATTGTGTCCTTCTCTCTTCATGAACCGGAAGTTCATGTGTTCCCAGGAGACATGGCTTTCTTTGTCTCCTTTCCATCACCAGTGCCAAAGATTTTCTTTGGTGTTACCAAAGTTTGGAGCCACTGCATATTTTACCTATTTCATATTGCATTTCTCTTACTTAAAATTCTCACAGCCAGCAGAAGGAGGGATTTTTCTCCACTTGAATCCAAAACATCTTCCTGGCCCTCCCTCTGCTAAGCTAGAGTTGACTCAATAAACAAATACTTCCAAATACAGCTGGACAGTTTTGGGGTCAGGAGCACTGATGTGTGCTTTAAGAGGTCCTTGCAGCCTACAGAACACAAGGGGACCTCCTTTGCTACTTTTATCACTTGTGTTCCTGCAGTCTATACTTCCCTTTGGCAAAATGGTATTGCAGCAACAAAATGTTCTGTCCATAGCTCTGGGAAAGGCACAAGCCTTGTTGGAGCTTCCCTCCACTTGTTCCCCTTCTGCTAGGCATCACAGTAGCAGTGACTCCCATTGTTGTAGTGATGATGAAGTAACTGCACGTTTGGCTTCCAGCAGCTCCTCCAGTGCCTCTGCCAAGGCTATGCACTGTGTGGTGCTGTGCTGGACCATGGAAGATGCTGCTGCTGCTGCTGCTNCTACTACTACTACTACTACTACTACTACTACTACTACTACTACTAATGGAGAGATCTGGTGATCATCAGCATCCTCACTGCATTGGACATCCTGACTCAACACACCCGCATCATTTTAGGGACATTGGAGTGACAAGAGTGCTCTCCTGTTTCACTGACACCAATTCTGCTGACTCAAAAGCCCATGGAGATTCTAACAAAGCAAGTTTTTGAGTTTTTGCTTTATATTAGAGCTACCTAAACCTCAGGTTCAGACAGGAATCCCAAGTTCAGAATCACTAGACAACAGAATAATAAATACCTGCCCTGCATGTGAAACGCCTCATGGTCTCCCACACTCACCCACAGGGCCCCTAGGCTAAGCCCTGGCTGTTCAGCACTCCCTTCCAGAGAGGGAGCTCTGATCTCATACGAATAGATATCTAGCAGGATTACTCTCCAGTCCTTCCAGCATGCCTTAATGCAGAACAAAGTCCACTACCTAAGACTTCCAAAGAAAGCCTAGGTGAAATGAGTGACCAAGAATTAGAACATCCCTTAAGACACATCCTAATACCACCTACTACATATATATGACCCAGCAAAGTGACTCTCCACTGATGGACTGCCTTAGAAGAAAAAAATGAAAGTCACTAGTGAGATCCCAGTTTATATGCCCTATACATTTGCTTGTTTTGCATTGAAGTTCTGTCCCTTTACTATAGCTCTCAGTGACTGTCAGAGACGGACAATTTATTTATTGCACAATTTCTTAGAATTTCTTCTCTTATCATGGTAAACAGCCAACATTTTCACAGACTCAAAGTTTTCAGCATGTCTTAGGGATTTATGTGGAGTTCATAACTAGGGTTGAAAAGATACCGCAGGCTTGTATCTACTTCTCCACTGTTTCAAGCCCATGCCTGTGAGTAGAAATCTGCAGGAGAGACAAGCTCCAATTGGATGAACAAATGCTTAAGATTTCCATGAGACACCCAAGGTGCATACCCACTGAGCTCTCTCATATACTGTTTTTTTCTCTCCTAGAAATTGAGCTTCCCCGAAACATTCTCTTGTAAGCTGTATTTCTTTCTGTCAAGGAGCCCTGTTGTTTGTGTAAACCATTTCCATTTTCCTTTGTCAAGGTCTGATAAAGCAGGAGATATTTGTTTCTCATGGTTTTCTTATTCTTGGCTGTCTTACTTCCTACACATTTAGCTCAGATACTTCAAGATCACTTCCCCGGAAATGTAGCATTGTGAATTCAAACCATGACTAGCCCCTTGGGCTGGGTTTTTTCTGTATGGGAATATCTTGATCAGAGGCAGAAGTTCTTATATCCTGCCTGTGCAACTGTGAAAATTACCTAATGTCATTCTGTTAGATCAAGTTCATGGCAAACTCTCTTATCTTTCCACGCTACACTGATTTTTATACTTTATATGTCAGTGATTCTCAACACTCCCACACTTAACCTTTTTTTTGAGAACAGCCCTTTAGTAATTTATCACAAAATTGCACACTGAACTGACTTGGGTATCTTCAGTTCAGCTCTCTTTATTGCAATATTGCCCCAGCCTCCAGAGTTTGAAATCAAGAGAACAACAGGAAGGAAAAAAATCCAATTTCCTAAAGAAATAAGATTTGTATTATTCATGGAAGGACATAAAGTTTCACGTTTCAGTCATTTAATTTCATGTCTCTGAGTGAGCTCCTAGCTTTTTGGTATTTCAGCTCCCTTCCATGAAATGTCAGAATAATACTATCTATGAGTGTTGCCATGACATGATTTAAATATATAAAGGTCCATTTTTGACAATACTATCATTTGAAGGGTAGAAATAACATTCCTAGAAAGAGAGATAAATTGGTCATGAAATCATTTCCCCTTTACTCTCAGTGTTGTGGGCAGCTGAATTGGAGAAACATCACAGGCTGTCAGATAGGGCTGGGTCTTCTGAAGGAGCCAGTGCAGAAGAGATACCTTATAGCTGTAGGGGAGACAGAGGAGCATCACTACTATGGGCTAGATGTCGAGACAGAAGATCAAACAAACACGACCACATATAGCCCTAAGATAAACATCAGGGATTAATAGTCTAAGCAGGTCTCTATTACCCTAAGAAAGCCAGGAAGAGCCACTAACTCAACTCCCTCCAGGAAAAGCCCCTGCTCTGCACTGAGGCCTGTTTGCTATGTGACTCATTTCCCCATTTGATCCAAATTCAATCAATTTTACCTGAGCAATTATACTTTAACTTTATTGATTAAAAAGTTTTGTCCACCTCATGCCCACCTTGTGATTTTCCAAGTTAGATCCACCTCATGCTATTGATTTGCTTTATAAAAATCTCTAGAGGGCTGGTGAGATGGCTCAGTGTTCTAAAGCAACTACTTAGAACAAGCTTAGCAAACACAGGGACTGCGGTTCAATCCCCCAGCAGCACATGCCAGCCAGCCCCGCCCCCTGGTGGGCT
>NDGM011034586.1:0-12024 GCA_002564305.1 Octomys mimax
AGGGATTGAACTCAGGACCTTGTGCTTGCCAGGCAAGTGCTTATTCTACTGAACTATCTCCCCGGTCCCTAAAAAGTTTAGAAGGATTTTTTTTGGGTGGGGGGCTGGCTCAGGATGCCTTAAGGGCAGGTATAATAAGGCATGAGCATCTGGGGATCGAACCACAGGATCCTGAGCCTGACTACTTAAATGACTGAGCTAATGGGCAGGCCCCCTTCATAACATTTTGATGAGTTGTAAATGACTAATTTCTCCATTTTTTGTTTCTTCATTTTATATACATATATGCCATGAATCAAACTCATGGCCTCTCACTTGCCAGGTAGGTGCTATCCCACTGAGCTATATCCCCAGACCTTGTTTTTCCATTTTCAGAGAAATTAAAATAACTTGTAATGGAAAGTCTCTCCCAACTCTAATAGTAACATCACTAAAATATAATAAAATCTTATTAAACAAAAGATCAATTAAAATACCCAATTGATGGAAGTTTCCCTTTTGCACAATTAGAAATATATAAATAATTCAAAAATAACTACTTTTATTGTTCATTCTGCTCAATTTTAATAAACTCTTGCTCAGAAGTGATCTCCTGTCTTGGTAACCAGTTCTCTGATATCCACCATGCAATGTCCACGTCTATAAGCACGCATTCCGTCAAGTGTAGCTAGGATTCTAATGACAGCTTTCAATAAACCTTCCATTAACCAGAACCCTCTCTCCTCAGAGCACTGGAATTTGCTCTGTTATGTTTTAACTTCATATGTACATGCCTGTCCTTTTATTCTTAGCACTACAACATATGTAGAAAGTATTGGCGAACTAGACCTTCCATGATAACTGATGTTTTGGGAAGAAAATGAATCTTGTTTCCTTGATTTGTTGAACTACTCTTCTGACTAGCTTTATTAAAGAACATGCCAAAGAAAATGAAGCCTCACTACCATTCTCATCCCAGGCTACTTTTACTCTCAGCATTATATATGTGGGAAGAACTGCTCCCCTTTTTCTCAGAAGCTAATGTCTTCTTATCAAAACTACCTGACGTGTAAAAAATCATGTGAATCTGAACATGTTATTCACACTACTGCTTCTTTTTTGTGTGACGACTGATCCTACACATTGTTTTTAAATAGCTTTACTTATTCACCCATCACAGAACTCACCCACTTAAAGTGTGCTAGCTCCTAGTGTGGTCATGGAATCACAGAACCCTCCCTACAGTGTATTTAGAACATCATCATCCTATAGAAAAAGAAGCATCATAACCATTAGCAGTCTTCCCTTGTTTCTCCTCTCCCCACCCCCAGCTATCCCTTATCTACTCTCTGTCTATATTTCCCTATTCTGGGCACACTTATAAAAATAGTCCTCCTATCTAACCACAGTGATCTTTCGATTAATCAGTCCTCTTCTCTTCTGCTCTTCCCTGCTTGTTCTTATAAAGACTCTCGTGCCAACAGTGAACCATTAGAGCATGCATCTAGAAACATCTAAAACAAACATGAACCCAAAAGAAGTACCCTGGTCCTGGGAGCAAGAATGCCTTACAGACTTCTAGCTATTTGGTAAAAGAAAAGCCCCTTTTCATGCATTCCTATCAGTGTCTGGTAATGAGAGCAGTAGGGATGGTGACATTTCTGTGAGCCCAGTCAGGGGCAGAATTCACATGGGCACTATATTGTGAGATAACCCTTGAGGATGTGCAGCCCCCCTTAGCAAAGCCTACCTCCATCCTCACCCAAGCAGAAGCTGCCGGATCCTTATTTCCTGGTACTGTGTCCTCCATTATTTTATCTCCTAACACATTGCCTAGCAATCATCTCAAATTCTTGCTCTGCTCCTTCCTCATTCTGAAACCACAGGAAACGGCTCAGCATTTCTGTGCCCCCGTTTTCTCCTCTGTACAACGGAAACAATAGCTATACTGGGGTTGTTAGGAGGATGGAAGTATTCTACAAAAATTAATGACTGATTACATCATGTCTCTCTTCCCCACTGGATGGCTTAGGGGAAAAGAAATTCAGAATAATCAAACAGCACGCACCAAACACTTGAGTTAGCTACCTACATTTTAATTATTTCTTCACACGAAAGATAAATCCTGGTCTTGATATTTTAACTGGGCCTTAAAGATAAATGCTAAGATATGCATAAAGGGCAATGTAATCATAATCAGAAATTTTGTTCCTGAATCACTTTTAACCTGTCTATAACTATTTCATTTGGCCCTTGGCCATCTTGCTTTATTCCTTTCCCACTCGTCTTGGTTCACCTTTTGAACTAATTCTTGGTTTGTGAACATTCCATTGCTTTTCTAAAATGTTTCCAGCTGCTACTTCCTGGAACAGTCTCTATTTGCTCTTGGCTGGCACAGACCCAAGTCTCCTTCCCTACAATATCCCCCACCAATGGCTGTGCACCTCCTCCTGCTGTTTGTGACCTTGACCGGCATCATCCACTTCTTGCAGACTACCCAGAGCTTGGCTGACCATGAAGTGGGCCATATGTACAACCAGTGTCAATTGGGTTGCCAAGATGAAATGAAAAATTAACTAACATGAAAGGTAATTTGGGGAGGCTGTAAAATGGGGATAAAGCTTTGTATGTGCAAATATTCCTTAATTTTAAAAGAAGTAGAGGGGGTAAGAGACAATAAAAGTGGATAGGTCCTAAAATATCCAAAAGTTTAAGGGCAGGACTAAGAATTGTAAGAATTCATACATTTCTGAGAGTTTCAAAAGTTGAAGTATCTGATATCCACTATTTTGTGCAATGAGAGAGGTAGAAAGGTAAGAACCCGACACATGCAGGCTAGATGCAGATTCTGTCAAAACATAGAAGATGACCCAGACTGTGACCTATAACCTGTAATCTGTATGCTTTGGGTTATTTTTGGTACCAGGAGTCAAACTCAGATCTTGAGCATGCCAGGTAGATGTGCTATATCCCTAACCCTATCACCTGTAAAATGTGGTTCATAATATCCATCTTGTAGGAATGTTCCGGAGATTAGAGGCAATGTAATGAAATTCCTCAAAAAAGATGGCCTGAGTACATGAGTGATTAGAGTATTGTTGAACTTAAAGAGAAATCCCCAAAAGGATGACATTAAAGGGGGTGCCGTCTGTGGGGCAGATTAGGGGAGGAGAGGTTTGGAAAGTTGAGTACCTTTCTCTGGTTTATGCAATACAGTAACTGTTATGGACTGCATAACCTTTTGTTTCACACAAAATCCTAAAGCTGGGGGATGACCAATTGCCAAGACACTTCATTCTCCCTGATTCAGTACCTCCACAAATGTTTATTTAACTCCAATGAGTGAACTCAAGAGAAAAACTGGATAAAAAAACAACCATCTCAGCTGACTCTGCCCACTCAGTGGCCTGGAGGACTATCAGGACCAAGAGAATAAATCTCATTTGTCCCACCTGTGTACAAAAACTGATGGTGAAACAAGTCAGCCTTAGAACTGGCTTACGTTTGGGAGAAACTAGAATTCTGAAACATTCACCTGAGCTGTGTTTGTTAACAAGTTCATATACAGAAATAGATAATATTTTTTGTGTGACATAAAGAGGTGTTTAATGGAAAACAAAATCAATGTTTTACAACAAAGCTGCAATTTGGGGATTAGAAGCTTAAACAGAGAGGAGAAAGGACTTGGTAAATATTGTGGGCTGAATTGTATCTCTTAAAATTCATATGTTGATATCTCCACCCTATACTAAGAATGCACTTGTGTTTTGAAATAAGACCTTAAAGAGTTGATCAAATTTAAGTGGGTTCATTTAATTGAGCGTAGACTCATCTGACCTGACCTTGACCTTGTAGGAGGAGGAGATTAGGACTCAGAAAGACACCAAGCAAGGTGCACATAGTGGAAATACAGGAGGACACAGGGAGGAGGCAACCATATCTGCAAGCCAAAAGGAAACAGCCCTGAGAAACAGTAGGCAGCAGCTGTACAGGCCCTGGCAGGACTAGGACCGCTGTGATTAACTGTCTCTTGGACTGGTTGCGAGCATGACTGTGATTCTACCATGTAGATCCAAAACTTCGCTTATAGTCTGCTACTTACAAATGGTTTCTCTTTCTGATGTTCCAGTCAGTGAAGGCATAAAGCACTGTCCAGAGTGCAGCAAAGGAATTCAGACAAAGGTTTACAGTGCCAAGAAACAAGGAGGTAAAAGTGAGAACTTCAGCCACTGTGGGCCTGGAGCTCCAAGCTATCTAGGCAGAGGATCCTGGCATCCTCATGGTACTGGACAGCCCTGAGTGTATGCTCTCAGAGACATGGAGCTCTGTCCTTTATAGGCCTGAGGGATCCTGGAATGCCTGGGAAGTAAACCTTGAACAGATACAAAAAGGGACAGTGTTGAGGAGAGAGTTATCATTTGGTTTCACTTTCCATCATTCCAGTGATCCAAAGTCACTCCAAAAACATTAAATAGAAAATTATAGAAATAACAATTTATAAATTTCAAATCATATAGCACAATGAAATATCAAGCTGTCCTACTCCATCCTGCCTACGAGGTGAAAAATTTCTTTCTCCAAGGTATCTGCACCGTGTATACTATCCCCTAGATACATGTATTTGCCTTCTCTTGTTAATCAAATCACTCTCACCATATGGCAGTGCTTATGTTCAAGAAAGCCTTACTTTACCTAATAATGGACTCAAAGCACCAGAGGAGTGACGTGGCAATTCCAATATACCAGAGAAGCCTTCGCCTGCTTACTTAAAGTGAAGCAGTGACGGTTCTTGACTCAAGAAGGAAATAAAAGTGTCACATGCTGAGCTTCCTAAGATCTGCATACAGCAAAATCAGATGTTTCAAGAGAAAACATATTTACAATTTTTAGTACAGTGTATTGTTGTAATTGTTCTAGTTATTAGTCATTGCTATTATAGTGCCAGTTAAACTTGACCATAGGTATGTAAGTATTTGAAAGCATAGCATATATAGAATGCAGTGGTGTCTGACACCCAGGGGAGGTCTTAAAGCACGTGGATAAGGAGACTCATATACTTTACTTTGTCAACTAAACAAGGGTTCGAAGACAGACTATTTCAGCCGGCGACCAGATTAAAATCTGGAATGAATTTTTAAATATTATTTGATTTTTTCTGCTAGCAGTTACTATTCCAAACAAATGACTTGAAGCCTCAGATACTGCTGTTTTTAACCACTGTAGTCTTTGTCATTATCCACTGGGCTTTCCAGTGTAATTCTCAACTTCTAAGACCGTGATCTTAATTATGCAATTTTTGTGAATTCAGCAAAATGTATATATATGCTGTGCTGAGGGTTTCATCTTCCTGAGGTTATGTTTCTGGGCAAGGGAAAAACAAAGTTCACCAGTGGAAAGCTGTCATTATCACTTGGTCATAAGGGACCTTCCCAGACTTCCCTTTTGCTACTCCAACAGGAAGTTAGAACCGAGCTTTTCTTGCAAACCAAACTACACATATTGAAAAGAAAAACTGCCTAAACCAAAATCTGTCCCCCCTCCCTTTTTTTCAGTACTGGGGATTGAACTCAGGACCTTGCACTTGCCGGGAAAGTGCCCAAAATCTTCTTGATGACCCTCTCCTTCAACTTCGAGTTACTTTCCCCAAAGAGCAAACTACATTCACTGTATTTATAAAGGGACACGATTTCTATGATTTTCTGAAACAGATAAAAATATATATTTTCATAAGATCCATATTATGTGAATGTTTTCATAAACAATACTAAGACCCCACCATCTCGCTCCTGCTCCAGTCTAATCGCAGCACTCGCTCCTCACAACACAAACAGGCCCTTTCTTTTCTCAGGATTTTGCTTATAGCTGTCCTTCCTTTCTTGGGGACATATTTTGCTCTGCTTTTCGACCCAGATCTTACTCATATTCTAGTTTTCATATCACCTCCTTAGCTAGATCTTCTTTGGCTGCACTATCTAAATACAGTAATTTATTTGTAATTATTAAATCTGTTGGCTTGCATTATGTTTTATTTTTTACCTTTCCTCCCTACTCCCTCTTACAGAGAGGGAGAATAGATGTCAGCCCTATGAAATGGAGCATATTTTAGGTTCCTAAGAGCACATTGAAGGTAATTAAGAGAGTAATACATCTCCTGGGATGCCCAGGGCACAACTGATGCCTCCCTCCATGATTGAAGAGACGCCTTCCCCACTTACCCATGGGAGCTTATGCAGCTTGTACAGCCATTCAGGGATGGGAAAAGCTGCTCGTGTGAGCCCAGCTTCCTCTGCTCTACTAGCTCCATGCTGTCACTGCCTGACTGTCAAACTTACTCCCGTTGCTGTGTTCATGTTTACCCCTCCTCTGCTCATAAACTAATAAATTCATTACAATGTTGTGATTGAGCACATTGACCTTAGCTACCCTATGCCCTCCATTCCCCTGAGCTCTTGCAGAATAGTACTCATGTTCTCAAGGTAAGAAGAGCCCAGGTGCAGTAATACAGTAGTCATGTGCTGATTCACATAAACAAAGCCAGGTAGAGGCAACATGTAAGCTTTAGAGGTCCGCAGCCCATCTCCCCTGGCACATGAGGACCATTCTCTCACTGTTCTTACTCTCAACCTTATGCTCTTATTCTAGCATTCTGTATAGCACTCTAGCATTGCTGTATAGTCATCCTTGATAAATGTTCTATGCTATGCACTGAGTATCTGAGGTGGAGGCATTAAACCAAGCAAAGGCCAGAGCTGTGTCTAAGTTCTGGGAGGAAGGATTACTATGGAAATGTGGTCTGTTGTTGGCATCAAGTGTCTCAGAATGTTCTATAGATTTGTTATGAAGAAGTGAAAGAAAGATGGACTGCTGAGGGCTTTCTGGGTGTACTTCTTGTCTACCCTAAAAGACTCATGCAGCTGTCCACCAATTGGTACGTCATCATATTCCAGCCCGAGGAGTCAAGGAAGATGACTGCACCAGCTTATTTGAGTCAATAAGCATTAGCTTGGATCTGGGAGGGATATGACATAGATTCCCTGCAGGTAAATACATGGTTATTTACATTTTGCTATACCAGAGCACAGTTTTAAATAAGTGCTATCTAGCCTTTTGTTTTCAAATAAATCTTTCATTTCCAGAGCTGTCACATAGGAAATACTATCTGGGCCCTTCCACCCAACTGAGTCATCAGGGCAGGACTTACAGCCTGCCACAAAGTGGCTGTCCCAGCAGACAAAACAGCAGAGTGGAAGTCCACTCAGAAGGGTAGCTGGGCTAGGGAGATAGCTTGGCAATTTAAGCACCTGCCTGGCAAATGCAAGGACCCGAGTTCAACCTCAGGTACTGCATGTTGAACTGGTCCTGAAACTGGTCCAAACTGTAGCAACATCCTGTATCACATATGTAAATGAACAAAAAAAAAAATGCAACTGGCAGCCTTTGTGGCTGGGTCATTTTTTAGCATAGGAACTACCATCCATCAGAAGGAATTTTCTATTAATCGTTTTCTTATATAAACTATTTTTAAAATATTCACTTGCACTTCCTATGGAAAAGGTGATGATGCCCAACGAGGGCATGTGCTTATTTCTCTGAAGATTTCATAATTTTCCATATGTAAAGCAAAGTCCTTTGACTTCAATAAGCTAAAATCTCTTCAGAAGCAGAAGGAACCTAAGATGACTCTTAACACAGCATTATGCAGTATTTCCCAATGTGTTGCTCATCCAAAGGCAGTGAGTTTCTCTTGCGGCCCATTTCCCCATCAGTTACTCCACTTTCTCTGCCATTCTAACATGCGCTCAGGTTTCTCTCCATCAAGTATCTGCTGACTGTGCTGACAGCGGGAATTTCATTTCAAAATGCTCTTCTATTCCTGCCTGTACATGTCACCCCACTGCCACTGTTTTTCCTTCTCATTGTCTGTAAGATAAAGCAAATCATACGCAGCACAGACTCCTATATTTAATGGGCCTATAACTTCATAGATTTATCTAAAACCTTTTCCCATGATTTGCACACATTCTAGACCCACAGGCATCATTTCAGAGAGGTAAGACCGTCTAACTTCATGGACAAAAGCACTGACCTGAGCATTTGGACTTGGGACATTTAATATTTGCATTTGATGCCAGGAAACAATGACTTCTGCAAATTCTAAGCCAAGGTTTGACCTTGCCAAGGTCAGCTAAGGAGGTGGTCAGTGATTTCCTGGAGTTGGGCATTTTGTACCTGCCTGACTCACGTCACACAAGTTGCCTCCTCCCTGCCACCAGGTCTGTGTTGTGGCAGCAGCCCATTTGCTAAGCTCACTGTTTTTACCATAAGATATTTCCTGTCCTTCACTGAAAACAATTCACTGAGTGGCTAGGATCATTGATGTTTACAGTACGTCAGTCATTTGTATGTGTGTCACAGCACACTTCCTGTGCTTGTTCATGATTTATGATTTAATGCAAACTCCTGAGCTGTATAAACAAACTTTGAGGTGATGAGCAGGGTCTGAGAACATGAGATTAATTTAGCCTCCCTTCACTGTTCATCTCAAAGAACACAGTTGCGTTATCTGAACCAACGCTGTCTTTCTGTGTTCTTTCCATACCATCTAATCCCTTTTTTCTCCTTGTACCTTTCTTTATTCTCTAGATCTAGAAAGTATAGCACCTTCTTCCTATTAAAACACCAGTAGATTGCTTGTGATCACAGGAACAATGAATAAAAGCTTGGCATTTCAGGATCATGCTCCACTGGCCCAGCAGTCCTAGGAATCTGGAAGCAGCTGCACAGCCTCTGGTGTGGGGCCGGGGGAAAGCACTGGCACTAAAGGAAGAGGGGTCGATTTGTTTGCTCAAAACTCTCTGAAGATGTCAAAGACAGAAGCAGATGAATCTTTGATTTCTTAATATTCTCTCAAAAATTATCATGCTTCCTGTGTCAATTAAAGTCTAACTAGGAAACTAGAAACCATTTCAAGTATATAGAACAGGAAGAATTTAACACAAGGTATTGATCCTGAGGACAAAGAAAGACTTGGAAGTCAAATAGGTTCAGTGGGGCAACAATACCAGGGAGCCACTGTCACCCTGCTCAGGCAGAGGAGGAAAAGGGACAGTTCTAGGGCTCAGCACCTTGGGTCCCNAAATGGAAGCCACGTAGATGTAGAAGAGATGTTGTAGGTGCAGAGAGGGAAGAAGACCTAGACATTCTCCTAGGGAAGACCCTTCTCCCTGCCCACTTAACACTTGCCAGTACTGATCAGTAATCAAAGCCAGCCAAAGTTGAAGTGACCTAGAAGGCCATTCCCTCAGGTCCAGAGCTAATGAGGAAGGTGGAAGGGAAGGCTGGGTCTGGGCACAATCAGACCCTGTACCTTGGACTGTCCCATGCTGTCTTCTGAGCCTAGTCCTTATTTCTCCACTACAGAGCTGTCACTCATTGGGAACTTAGGAATTTTAGGCCTCCTGCAATAACTGGACAGTCATCCACTGATGATACGTCTTATGGGTAGGCTTCAAGAAAAAATGTGTTCAAATGCAAAAGAAAACTTACTAAAATGGTATATGTTAGTCCTTGGCACAAGAGCATCCTGATCTGAGACGCTTATTGAAATTTAGTTGCAGACTATTTCCTTATTGAGTTTTGCCTTTCCACTTTCTTACAACATAATCATAAAGCCAAATTTGGCAAATTTATGCTGGCAAATCAGATGCTACATTAGTCTGATCAGCAACTTTATTTCTTTAAATTCTGCAAAGTTCTTTTGGAGACTTTTAGACTAACAGGAAAGATTATGGGAACTTTTGAAGCAATGCTATCTGCAAACTCGAATATATTTTTAAACATTTCTCAATTTTATGTGTGTCAAGTATATCTTGTCATTTCATTATATCTTATCATTTTTTAAAAAATCTGAAGAAAGTGTTAAAAACCACTTTTAATAAAAGCACTAAATTTCAGGAGCTAAAGGACATTTCCAACAATCTCTGTTCCTTATTTTTTAATGGACTTGGTTCTTTCTCACTTTTAGTTACTCCCAAGACCTTTTATTACAAAACTGACAAAGACATGTTATGCGTCTTTTCTAAAAATTATTTATTTAGTTACTCATTTGCTACAGGGTCTTACTATGCAGCTTAGACTCAAAGTGATCCTCATGCCTCAGCCTCCCTAGCACTGGGATTACAAGTGTGAACACCATGTCCAGCTTGGGGACTGAACCGCACACCTGTGGTTTCAGGGCAAGCACAGCATGTGGTACCCGGTATTGAACTTGGAACCTTGTGCTTGCCAGGCAGGTGCATAGACCACCAAGCTATCTCCCCAGCCTACACTGTGCTTCTTGAATATGAGACCAGAGCCTTGTTTGATTTTCTCTCTTCACCATCTGGCATTGTACCTCACCAAAAAACATGTACAAATATTTTTAATGGATTAATCCTTGGATTAGAAAGGGAAGAATGAGGATATTGAGATATCATAGAAATTAATGAAGGAGGGACTGGTACATTTTTAACTTTAATTTTATTTTGCAATCCTCCTGTTCAAAGAGCCTGCAATATACTTATCATTGCCCACAGACTAGGACTGCCAGTCAGAAGACCACCTAGTTAAATATCAATTTCAAGGGACTGGGGAGATAGCTCATAGAATAAGTGCTTGCCTGGCAAGCACAAGGTCCTGAGTTCAATCCCTGGAAAAAAAAAAAGAACAAAACAGAACCAAAAATAAACAAATAAGTATCAGTCTCAAACAAATAATTATATGTTATACACAAGTTCCAAACATTGTATGTACAAAAATACTTATATACCTAGGACATATTTGTATTAAAACATTATTCATGATGTGTCTTAAATTCAAATTTAACTAGATGTCTTAGGTTTTATATGTTAAATCTGATAGTGTTGAGGTTTTCACCCATTTGTGTAACTGTGACAAAATATTGGAAACTGAGTATTTCATAAAGAACACAAATTTTTATTTTAAATTCTAGAGAACTGGGGAGACAGCTCTGAATTCTCAGTGCCTGCCTGGCAAATGCAAAGACCCAGGTTTTATCCTCGGTACCACATGCTGTGCCAGCCATGGAACTCAGGGCGTACTGTGCCAGCCACCAAGTCCAAGCATGGTGGCACACACCTATGCTCCCAGTGTTGAGGAGGCTGAGATAGGAGGATCACTACAAGTCTGAGCTATATAGCAAGACCATGTACCAAATAAATTAATAAATAAAAGATTTTTTAAATATAAAAAATAAATTCTGGAGAATATGAAGTCCAAGACCAAGGCGCCAGCATGTTCAGTATCTGGTGACAGCTGTCCCCTGTCACCATGGTAGCACCATGTAGCAGCACCCCCATGAGGGACAGATGCTGTATCCTCAGATGGCAGAAGGCAGAAGGGGAGAAAAGGGGCAAAGCATTTGCCAAGCCCTGGTTAGGATTCCTAATCCCATTCCTGAGGGTAGAGCTCACATCGCACATATTACACTGAGATTTGTGTTTTCATTTAAGGGTGTTGGTCCAGGGATCGGATCCTGCAGACATCTCCACTGAGAAGACATGCTTCTGCAGCCAAGTCTTCAGATCCCAGTCGAGGCCTGGATGACACCTCATCAGCAGTTTTGTGAGGGATGAATACAGAGGACCGAGGTCTCTATTCCTGATCCACAGATACTCAGACAATATGTATGTTGCTTTAAGCTGCTGAATATGTGCTAATTCGCTATTCAACAACAGATAATAGCACATGTGTGGTACAAATGTGTGAAAGCTTTAATTTTTGTGGAATTTAAGTCTCTCTCCCATCCTCATGTGTATCCGAACAGATCCGGTTCCCAGAAGCAAACACTATGACAAGCATTAATTCTCTCAGTCAATCAGAAGGCACTTTGCATTGCATTTTTAAAGAACAATATAATATAAGAAATTGATGTTATTAGTAATATCAACATCCTAGATTTACAAATGATATGAAGACAGACCAGGGAGATAGTTCAGCAGAATAAGTACTTGCCTGGCAAGTGCAAGGTCCTGAGTTCAATCCCCA
>NDGM011034587.1:0-10038 GCA_002564305.1 Octomys mimax
TTTGGAGTTCTGTATGCTTTGGTTAACTGAATATCAGATTGTTTCCTCATATTTGGGAAGTTTCTTCTCTTACTTCTGCCCATATTCTTTTAAGATCATTTGTATTGACTCCTGCTTTCTCATTAATGCCTGTTAGTCTCATATTGTTCATGTTTGCATCATCTTGCAGGTGATGAATTATTTTTTCTTGCATCCTAGTTGTTTTTTAGGAGATCTTTGCTTATCTTTTCATTAGCTGCACCAGTGTCTTCAAGATCTGAAACTCTATTTTCACTTTCACTCAAGTGATTCTGCAGGCTTGTGATTGAAATTTTAATTTCCTCTATCTCTCTTTGACTTTGCTTCATTCAATCCATTTCTTTCCTGTATTGCTCATTCATGGAATCTGTCATTTTTCTAATCTCCTCTTTTTTTTTTAACAATGTCTTCTTTAGACGCAGTTATTAATCCTTTTACTGCAGAACTTGTTTCAGATTGGGTTTCCTCCATGTTTCTGTATTTCATTCTTTACTTCAGATGTTATGAGTTCAGAGATTTCTTTATTTGTTTCAGAAATTAATTCTGCTCTGAGTTCCTCTATACCTTTCTGCTGTTGCTTAATTACTTTTGACTCTATTAATTCATACATTTCAGCTGAGCCAGTGTCCTCTGCACTTGTTCTGGGTGGGTACTGGGTTTGCTCCATATGTTTCTGCATTTGATTCTTTATTTCAGATGCTTTAATTCAGAGATTTCTTTTTTTACTTCTGATCTGAGTTTTTCTATACCTTTCTGGAGTTGTTTCTTTATTTCAGAAGCTCTTGATTCATTGATTTCAGCTGTGTGATTCCCAATTTTCTCTGTGTTATTGTCTTCTGCACTTATGGGTGGGCCTGGGGCCTGAGATTGCATTTTGCTCCTTCTCATTGTCATTTTGTCTTCTGACCTTTGTTGTAGAGCTTTGGTACAGTTATTACCTTAGCACCTAGTGAAATTCAGGTGCAGATCTACAAAGTTTGAATTTATCCAGCTGTGCCTGGCTTGGGTCCGGCTGTTGTGCTCAGCTCCTTCCTGCTGCAGCCCTTGGGAGTGAACTTGTTGTGCCCCTCTGGCAAGATGTTCTGCTCCTGGAATAGCTGGGTGGTTCTGTCCCCTACTCCCTCTGCAGGGACTGCAGCTGTAGAGTTTCACCATAGGCCTGTATGCCAGGCCTGAGCTGAGTCTGAAGGGGACAAGGGGGAGTAGGGAAGAGGGGAAGCTCTCCCACACACTCACTGGGCCTGGGCCAGGGCTGGATCTGGGGGGTCCTGTGAATGCGGCAGAAGGTCTCACTCACTCGGCAGGCATAGGGGGAGGCTGCAGAGTGGTGGTGGTTGGGGCACAGAAGAGTGTCTCACTCATGCTCCATGCCTGGGTTTGGACTGACAGGTCCCATGGGTGCAGGGTAGCCCGAAGCTCTCCCACACACTCCCAGGGCTGTGTTAGTGCTATGTGTAGCTGATGATCCCACTGCCTGTAAGCGTGGTTCTGGGGAAGATGTCCAGGCCCCTGGGAGGAGAAACAGAATGAGAGGCATGTGTGGGTGCTGAGCTGATCATAGAGAGAACAGTGAGTGATATCAGGGTGTAGTAAAGTAAGGAGATGAGAGACGAAAAGAGCAGTTGAGATTGGTTGCATGAAATTGTTGGACTTGCATCACACCATCTGCCTGGAGACATATAAACAAGAGACTTCTTCCAGAATATATAAGAGACTCAGATAGGTCAGTGGGAAGGGATGGATTATTCATGAGAAAAAATAGGCAGATGCCATAATAAAAGACATTAAAATGGGCAGAGTAACTTATGAAAAATGATAAATATCTTTAGCAGTCAGAGAAATACAAATTAAAACAAGATGCCAAAGTGAATAAAACAAGACATCAGGAGTTGTTGAAAGTGTAAAGCACTGGGGACTCTCATACTCTGCTAGTGAGAGAATAAACAGGAATGACCACTTTGAAAAACTGCTTGGCAGTATCGACTGAAGCCAACTGTCCATGCACTCCAAGGGTTAGTAATTTTGCTCTGTGGTTGTGCCAAAGCAGCAATGTGTTTCTGCGAACCAATGCAGAAGGAATCGCTGTTACGAGAGCCCCAAGCTGGAAATAACCAAGAGTCTCTTAATAGTATGATGAGTAAATTCTGCATACAGTATCTCAATGGGATGCCATGCAACAGTGAAAGAAATGATGTTTCCCTATCTAGCATCATGGATTAGACACAGAGAGACCTATGCTATGTTATTCATATCATGTTCAAAAATGGGCAAAATGGATCTGTAGGCTTATATATGTGTGGAAAAAGGCCGATAGTGCCCTTTTCCCCTTTGGTTTGAGTGGTGGTTGCATGAGTGATTTTACCTTATGAAAACTTATTAAGATGAGCTCTATGCAATTGGAGTAGTTTCCTCTGTGTAGATAATTTTTAATAAGTGAATTTGTTTGAAAATGGATGCAATGTTTCATCGGGTGTCTTTCTTCCATGCTGAGAGTTATTGTGCTGCTAGGAGCAAAACACCTGGGCCTTGGTTTCTCTAGGGGACTATGCTGCTATCCAGACTTAAGTCACAAAATAAAGAGAAGCCTAGCTCCCCTTCCAGTTGCTCCCTGAGCTCGAGTCATCCTGCATTAGGGACTCATCCACCACCCCGGAATGAAGACACCCGTGTGCTATCGGCACCCTTGAGCCTCAGCACCTTTCCCCTTCCTCTCTAGAGAAGTAAACGTATTTCCTGTTTGTTCTGGGCCTTCTATCCTACTGAGCCACTTGTTCTAGAACTTTAACAAATTGACTCCTGCCAATCTGCCCTCTTCCTCCAGCTGTTCCACTTTGTTTTCAGTCTCCCCACCCCCATTTGTCCTTGGTTTTCAAGACATCCCATTTGGGCTGAGCCCTATTCGATGACAAGATGTCAGAACAGCTCAGGCCTTAGTTCTGTTGTGTGATTTAAGAAAAAAAAATTGACTGGGGAAATTAGATGGAGGTGATTGCAGCTAAAGTGCCTTTTATTGAAGCTTTTGGAAAACGTAAATGTCATCAGTCTTGTCAAAGCCAGACACAGGAGAAAATAACAGGACTAGAGGCGGGCCAGGATACATGCTGGGCCTGTACTAACATAGAATTAGCCTTCCCTATTTGTTATTATTTTTTCCTTGTAGGTAGTGGGGTGGAAAGGGAAAGGGAGGAGAAGGCAAGGAGGAGGGGAGAGTGGGGCATGGTACGAACCTGGGTGAAAAGTGCCAAACTTCAGCGGTATTATTTATTTTTTGTTCTTCTAGAGCTTTGACCACATCCCTGTGATTTTTGAGCAACTGACACAAAAGCAACTGAGATGAGGGGTTAAAAGCTTTGGCCTGGGCCTGGAATTGAAGTTGTGGGCAGTGGCCCAGGCTGGGCTATCAGAGAAGATGGAATACGCAGGTCCTGGGCGTCATCACTGCAGCTGGAGACCAGCCAAGTCATTCCATGTGCCCTTTCTCAGTGACATTAGAGAAGCACAGCCATGCAGAAAGTTGTGCCTACCACTCAGCTGCCCACTGGAAAACTGCTCCCTGTGAATGAATGTAAAGAAGACTGCTGCATGGCCCTAGAATGCCAGGTAGTTACGAATGCAGAATGGAATTCTGAGGAGGGGTTGGCTATGGATTTGTAACTGGAGGGAGCTGATTCATGCAAATCAGTCAAGATTTGAGTTGGAAACCTAAGACTCGTGGACGGAGAGTGAATTACTTCACTACAATAGATTGAGGTTGGAGCACTTTGGACAAGACTTGGACAGGTGACTCTTTGTGCAAATGTCTGGACTGGTGATGTAGGTTCATGGGGGGAGGGGCAGGCAGGAGGTGGCAGGTGGCCACACCCAAAGAGCTGTGATCTCTGGAAGGGAAGTCTACACAGTCCTGGGCCAGGCGTTGGGAGGGGAGTCAGGTGGAATGCACCCAAGGCTTATGGGAACAAGGCAGAGCTTTGAAATGGGTAAGTCAAGCCTTGTTTTGGAGCAGTAGAAGGTTCAAGATTAGAGTAGGAGTCTAAGAACAAGGTTATCCGAGATCTCTGAGACTATGACTGTGCGATCCCCACAGTCACCTCACTAAGCACTATGTTAATTCCTTGTTCTATTAGAGGATGAAGCCATATTTGGCAGTGGACTGACTACTCAGGTTGGCAGAACGTGGGGAGCTAAGCAGCTCCCTTGTTTAGAGACCTTCTTTTTTAGAATCCAGTGTATAAGTCATTCATTTGGTCTAGATCTGAGTAGGCCATTGATTTGAGAACTTAGAATTAGTAGAAGGGAGGAAGTCATTTGTGAAGGTTTTGTGCAAGAAATATGACTCACGTTATAAAGTTTTCATCTTCTCTCTGATTCTCAAGATTGAGACCAGCCAGATAATAATATACTCTATTGTAGACAGTGTTTGTGAGGGAATATATTTAATGCAGGACATATAATTTATAGGATCATTTTATAATATTTACCCCAAAAGCTAAAATCAAGAGATTTGCCCATGCACTCAAAAACCCAAGAATCCAGCTGAGGCCCTGTGTCCCATGGCAATGCCCTACACAAGTCCGACAGAAGTTCTAGGGCCCATAACAATGTCCCATGCAAGTTTGAATCAAGGTCTGCACTGGGCAGGCTGAAAGGTCAGTGATAGAAGCTAGAAAGTCTATGCCAGAGTTAAGGATCTGTACCAGCAGGCTGAGGGATCTTCGCTAGAGCTAGGAGGTAACGTCAAGGTAAAGACCAGAGCTTTCCTAAAAAAGGACTGCAGCCATCCTCAGTGACAGGGAGGACTGTGTATCCTCCAAGGATGAGAACATCTGAGTTCATATCAGGAAAACCTGTATGACATGCTTCTCCTTGTCCAGTTCTCCTTTTCTACTGGTGGTAACAGTTCTTAAGTGTGCCGTCCACACCCAGAAACACATTGATTCAGTTCAGATGAGAGTTACAAGTTGCCCATGAGTTAATCCACTACACACTTGAAACATCTCTAATCTGAAAATCTCAAATCCAAATTGATCCCAAACATGACAATTTTAAGCTCCTAAATGATGTCACAAGTAGAAAATTTTATACTTCCATTCATGTGATAAGTTAGAGTCAAAATGAAGGTTCATGACATAATCTATAAAATTAATCTGTAGCAGGGTGTGATGGTGCACACTTACAATCCCAGGATTGGGGTGACTGAGAAAAGAGGACCACCACGAATTCAGTGCCAGCCTAGGCTACATCATGAGTTCAAGGCCACCCTGAACTATGAGTGAGACCTCATCTCAAATAAGCCAATTAATTAATTAATTAGCACACAAGCTATTATGTATGATGTATGTATGAAACATAAACAAATTTTATGTTTTGACTTGGGTTCTGGCCCCAAGATACCTCATTGTATACACATAAATGTTCCAAAATCCAGTAACATCTGAAATGTGAAACACTTCTGGTCCCAGTCCCTTCACATGAGGGATACCCAGCCCGTACCTAGAGGCAACTTCAATACTTCACATCAGCATTAGAGTGTACCATCTACACACCTTTCCTGAGGATTCCCTTTCATCATTTGGGAAATGAAAATTTCAAGTAAGTAACTTTGAGAATCCCTTCTCCTCCCTCCTCTTGTGATAGATCTTAGGGCTTGGCAGTGATATACTTGCGTGTGTTACTGACAATCTCTTGTAATTCCTAGTTTAATATTACTGTCTTGGGCTTTTGAGGGCAGGGAATTTGTCTCTCTATTTCATAGTTTATATATAACCAGGAAACTGCCATGAAGAGGACACTCAAATAAATACTTATTGACTGAATAAATGAAGATAACCAACATTATTTGTACCTATCTAGAGGTTCGATGTATTGGGGCCACCAAGAGAATTAAAATGACCTTTCTACCCCAACTTCTGACATTTCTTCTTCTTCAATGCTTTGTAGTAAGTGAACTATTTCTTGGGGCAGGTAATTTTTAAAGAAATTGATTCCTCATTTAAGGCATGGTAAATCTAGAGGCAGATGACCTCTGGCCTGAGTTAGATGTCCAGGGAGGCCGATCAGCTCCAGAATGATAAGCTGTGTGACTTATATTCCCTTCCAGCAGCAGGGAGGGCAGAGCTGGGCAGTGCTGCCTGGAATGTGCCTGTCTTCCAGGATGAGGCACAATGTCCCAGCAGAAAGACAGCCCCACGTGTGGTGCTGCACACTTCCCTGGCCCCAGTCCCTGACTCTTGGAGGAGTTAGCCCCCACCAGGATGGCCTCCCTGACTTAGAGGTCTGGGCCTGGGTTCCAGTACTGTCCTAGAGATTCATCCTTCTTAGAATTGAGGCCAATTTTCAGATCTTTCCTTGCAGAGGGGTTGTCACATTTCTTACTTGAGAGAGATCTGAGAGTCTGATCTCCACATTGGTGCATCCCTTTACTTCCCAAGGGTTCTGGACATTACCTTTCCCCAGGAAAAAGCTTTCATACTTTTTCTTCTTTTAAAAATGTTACCCTAATGGTAGAAATATGAGGCACATGGTCCAGGCTGCAGGCCTCTACATCTGGCTACCTGGTAGGTGTGACCAATGACTTTCTTATTTACAACATTTCCCTGAATCACAGACCAAAAAGACCATCATGAATGGATGATTCTGTCAGACTCTTTGTTGTCAAAAAGAAAATAAATAAAGAAAAGGAATCTTAAGACTGCAATGGAGTTTGGAGTGCTCTCTAGCCCATTTCCACAGGCAGCACCTGTGAACACTGAACCCTGTATACCTGTGAACTACAGGTGGCTGAGTGGCTGAAGGTGGAAGGGCAGGGTGAGTGCTGTTTTGTGTTTCTGTTTTGCTCTTCTCATTTTCTGCTCTCCTCTGATGTCTCATGGGAATGCTGTCTTCATTTTTCTGCTCCTCCTCCAACCCCTTCGCATCCTGCATGTTCTGGTCAGTAGCTTCCCTCCGGCTTGCCCAACCTCCATTCTTTGTATTTTGAACATTTGTCATCCATTGGTAAACTCAGGCTTTCCTTGGTGAGCCATCTCCTCATGCCCCTCACAATGGAGTAACAATTTTTAATGAGCTTCTGTTACATGCTTTCACTTCACTATGACTCCAAGGCCATTTCTATTGGCTTCATTTTCCAGATGAGCAGGCTGAGAGGGAGGTAGTAACTTCCCAAAGTCACCTGCTTATAAACAACAGTCTGGGTTCTGTATCAAGAACTACCAGGTCCTAGTTTAATGCCTTTGCCATGATGTAGTGACAATCAAGGACCACAGTGATGAAATGGCCAGGACAAACATGAGCTCTCGTTTTGAAAGGAAAAGTCAAAGACTGTGCTTGAGGAGTAATTTCCATCTATGACTTGGTATTATGAGGCCAACCTTCTCAGGAGATTGGTTTTCCAGTACTTGGAGCATCCTCCTGGCATGGAGCAGAATTTGGGGCTGAAAGGAGCAGGCACACTGCTACCTTCTTTGTGTTGGCACAGAGGAAAGAGCCCACTGTTAGAAAGAGGAGGGGAGGGCTGGAGAGATAGCTCAGTAGAATATGCACCTGCTTGACAAGTGTAGGGTCCTGAGTTCAATCCCTAGTACTGAAAAAAAAAGAGGAGGGGAGCTGACCTGGCCAGCAGGCACCCCAATTAGCTGATGCATTTTAGTGGTTGAATTCATTACTGCAGATTAATTGGAAACTAGGAGTAAGGCTACAGAGAATGGCTTTAATTGCACGATTGGAAAAGCCAACCTCCTGGCCTGAGAGACACAGGAAGCTCCTGAGGCTACAGTCTACAACCCCCTCTTCTCCTCTTTACTCTTCTCTTGGATTCATGAACCTGAAGTTTTGCAAGCCCAGCAGAAAGGTGCTTTTCTTAATGTTTTTCTTCTCTAGCATTTGGCCATTTAAACCAGGGCCCCTTGAAAGTAGGCTCTGTTTGAGCTCAGCTTTCATTTCAGAGAGCCGTTTAAAATGGCCTGTGTTTGCATTGTACTTAACACTTTCATTAATGACTTGTTTAGCCACTGTGTCTCACCAGCTGCTTGGTTTGGCCAGTCTTCAGCACAGAATCTGAGGTGTTGAAGGTTAAATGTTTATAGTAGAAAAAGCAAGAACATTAGAACCAGGCCAACTCAGGTTGGAATATCAGCTTTGCTGTCTACGAGCTCCAAGATCTTGCTTCCAGGAACATCAAGACTTAATTGTAAATGGAGAAAATGATACACACCTTTAGAATTACCTTTTGGGTTGTGAAAAAAGAAACAACAGATATGAGTTGCTTGGTCTTTCAACTGGCACATGATAGACCTCAGAAAAAGCCCTTCTGTCTCTCCCCAGCTCCCTTCTCCCTTGGGCCTAAACCAGATTTACAAACACATTTGAAGAGCCTCTTCTAGTTCTGGTAACATTCTCTTCGGTATTCCTTCCTTTCTGTCAGTACACATATACTTCAAATACCCTGGGAGTAGAATGGCCAATTTGTGACAGCTTGAGTCCCTGACTTTGTTATTTGTGGTTAACTTTACCCTGCAATTTAAGACACAGATTGATAAGAGGTGGCAGCATAGTTCCAGGGTCCTGCGACCTCAAAGTGACAGAAGTGTGCATTCTATATCACTCCAGGTGCTAATTACTAATTTATATGAATTATCTCACATTCTTCTTACCACTTTTTGGGAGGCATGTATTAACTGCAAGCAGCGCTTCTGTAGCAATGGCCCCAAGGCTTGTTATAGTACACTTTTACTTCTTGTGAGGGGAAAATGTGTGGGAACAGGAGCAGTTGTTTAAGGATTTGGAATGATGGAGATCATTTAATTTTTGCATATGGCTTCCCAAGACACCACGGGCACTGGAAGAATTAGGTAAAAAAGTAAAGAGAAATGAAGATCACTCCAAGTTTTAGAATTCTTATTTACTCTACTGGAAGAAGCATCATTTCCTCCCAAATTCCATTGGCCAGGATCAGTCATGTGGTCACACCTACTGCAAGGGAACCTGGGAAGTACAGTTGAGCCCACTCTCAGAAAACAAGGGAAATGGGTTGGTGAACAGTTAGACAGGTGACTGCCAAAGGTAGCTATTACTGTCCTCATGTCACAGATGAGGAAAGAAGTAGGCACACAGAGAAAACAGCTAGTCTCTCAACATAGGCATTTCCTTTCTTTTCCACCTTCCCAAGAATTACTTTGTAAAACTTCCAAGAGCCTACTGGAAATACACAATTTTGCTAAATAAAAATTCAAATTCAGGCAAATTTTAAACCAAAATATAATAATTCATAGCATTGTTTCTCAAAATGAATATGTATTAGTAATCCAGGATATGAAAGAATACAAGATGTGCATGAAATGCCTGATAGGAAGTCATTTGAAATATTTTTCTATTGAAACAAACCTGACACGGTTTGGGTATAGATGTCATCCTAAAGCCCCAAGCAGTCATTGGGATGGGCTTGTAGAGTTTGTAATTGATTCATGGTCTAGTACTGGGATTATGGTTGTAAATGCTACACTCACCCTGGGTCAGGTAGCTTGTGTACAATAGAAGGGAGAGAAAGAGGATTTCTGTCTCCTCCTCTTTTGCTCTTGCTTTTGCTGTCTTCTGCCGTTATGAATGGTTTCCCCTCTGCCAAGCCACCCTGCCTTAGAGCCAGTGGAGTATGAACTGAAACCTCCACAAACTGTGAGCTAAATAAACCTTTCCTTCCTTCATTTTGGATGTCAGGTATTTTGTCTCAGCAACAAGAGAGAACAGTAACCAAGACAAAACCTACATGCATATATATTAGAATATAAAATTTGTGTGAATTTTTAAGATTGAAAATTGTATTTCCAGTCAGGCATGGTGGTGCATGTCCATAATCTCAGCCTGCTTTGGTGGCTGAGGCAGGATTGGAAGTTTTTGTTTAATATGGCTAACTTAGTTACTTAGCAAAACCGTGTCTAAAAAAACATGGAACTGAAGTAAAATCTTTTTTTTTTTCGGTACTGGGGATTGAACTCAGGACCTTGTGCTTGCCAGGCAAGCACTTATTCT